>JAGKTI010021897.1:5418-15511 GCA_018397915.1 Birgus latro | reverse complement strand
TCTCTCTCTCTCTCTCTCTCTCTCTCTCTCTCTCTCTCTCTCTCTCTCTCTCTCTCTCTCTCTCTCTCTCTCTCTCTCTCTCTCTCTCTCTCTCTCTCTCTCTCTCTCTCTCTCTCTCTGCTGCTGCTGCTTTCCACCTCTTCTCTCTGTTGTTTTTCCCATTTCCTCCCCTACTTTGTCTGTCTTCAGCTCCTCTTTCATTCTTCCCCTTTCTCCTCTCTTCTATTCCTTCCCCAGTGTCATGTTTCTCTCGTCTCTTCCTTTCTCATTATTTCCTTTCTCTCTTTTTCTCCCTCCTCATTCTCTCATTTAACCCTTTGGACCTGGTTAAATCTCCCTTGGTTTTGTCGTAGTATTTACAGAGTATTATCTTTATAATCAAGGATTTTTTTTTACCAAGTGAGGAGGTTAGATGTTGACTTCATTATCCCTTTCACTGCTAGGGGGCCGCCCAAAATTGTCCAAGATAGTTAGTTTAAATAGAGACCTTCCCGTATTGATTGGTTGATTGTCTCTCCATCAATCTACGTTGCCTCACAGACTCATGCCAGCCTCCATTTCTCCCCCTCCACCTTTCCATTCCCCTTCCCCTCCCTCTCTCCTCTCCTTTTTCTTCCCCCGACCTTCTCTTGCCTTCCTCTCTCCCTCCTAGTCTCTCTTTCTCCTTCCCCTCCTCCTCCCCATACCCTCTCCATGTTCCCTCCCTTTCCTCCTCCTTTCCCTCCCCTAACCTATCTGTCCCATATATCTCTTACTCTTTGAACCTCCCCTCCCCACACCTCTTTACCGCCCTCTTTCTCTCTTTCGTTCCCTGCTTTTCTCTCTCCCCTTCTTCTTTCCCTCTCGTAATCTCTTCCTCTTTATTCTACTCTTTCCAGTCTTCTCACCACCTTTCATCTATATTAATTATCCCCTCATTCTCTTTTTCTTCCCTCTTCTTATTTCTCATCTTCTCTCTTCCTTTTTCCCTCTCTTTTCATCTCTCTCGTCCTCTTCCTTTTTCTCCTTCCATTCCCTCATCTGTTTCTCCATCTCGCTCCCTTCAGTCCTCTCCTCCCCCTCTCCCCTTCTCTCTTTTCTCTTCCTCTCTTTCTCTGTTCCTCCTTGTCCCTTCTCTGTCACTCTTCATATCACTCCTTCCTTCTTTCCATCCCTCCCTCTCCCTTCCCTTTGTCCCTCCTCCTTTCTCCTTTCCTCCCTTTTGTCCTCCTCCCTCTCTCTCCCCTCTCCCTCCCTCCCTCCCTCCTAGCCAACAACAGAACGAATGCCATCGTCTTTAAGCTTCTTCCTTCTCGGCCAAGATATTCGCATCCCAGGCTAATTTCGTTCTCTCTTAGTATAAACGAGAGTGAGATGTGTAATGTTGGAAATGGTGGCATGTGCTCTAATTCAGTAAATAAATAATAATATCATCTTTTCTGTATATAGGTGTGAAGATAAACAAGGGTGAATGGCTTTGGTAAAAAATATAAGATAGTAATGATGGTGGTGATGGTGATGGTGGTGATAAGGATGGTCATTATGGTACTGGCAGTGATAATGATGTTGGAAATAATGGTGGAAGTTGTGGCAATGGTAGTGATAGTATACTGTGCTGAAAGTTGTACGAGTAATGGTAGATATGGCACTTGTAATGGTGTCTGTTGTGGTATGGAGATGGTGGTGGCAATGGTAGTTGGGGTACTTGTGGTATGGTAATGGTGGTGGCAATGGTAGTTGTGGCAGTGGTAATGATGGTACTCGTGGTATGGTAATGGTTGCAGTAATGGCAGTGGTGGCAGTGGTAATGGTGGTAGTAATGGGTGGGGTAATGGGAGTGCTAATAACTGTGACAAGAAGAGTGACGATGGTTATAATAGCAGGAGTGTAAGGAATAGGGTGGGGTGAGGAGGACTAGGTGTAGGGGCAGGGGTGTAAGGTATAAGGAGGGATGGTGAGGGGGACTGGGTGTAGGGATAGGTGTGTAAGGTATAAGGAGGGATGGTGAGGGGGGACTGGGTATAGGGGCAAGGATGTAAGGGGAGGAGGGGTGGGCGGGTGTGGGTCGTGGGGTGAGTGGCTGTAGGGGGCGGGGGTGAACAGGTGTCTTCACAATTAATGAGATGTCGGCTCGTGAGATAATATTTTGGCCCTGACAGTTAACCTACCCATTACATAAGCCCAATTTTATTTTCATATCGTTTATCTATCCTTGGCATAAGTCTATTTGCATTTTATTTCTTCTTTCACAGTTATCCTATCCACCGCACAAATTCACTTATTATATACTATTTTGGCTCTCACAAATTACCTGTCCATTGCATAAGTTAATTTCCTTTGTTATTATTTCTGAATCACCCCGATGTGCAATGCTACTTTTATTATATTTAGCTTACTTTTCTATTGCATTTTGATTACCCATTGCATGCAGGATCACTCAACTAAGCTACCCATTACCCTTAAATATCGTGGCGTTTCTTAATTTTATTCTCTGAGATGCCACACGATTATATTCAGCTCCATTACTGGTGAAAGGGTTAATGAAGGATGTATCTAAGCCTTACAGATCAAAATATTTCCCTTTCGTCAAACAAATCCATCGGCATATCAAGCATGTAAAGATGTCATCTCCTTGACTGGTAAACTTATCCATTACTTGCGGCTACACTTTTACTACAGTATTTCGTGAGGGGAAGGGGTAGAATGGATGGTACACTAGGACAGAGGGGGTAGGGTAGATAAGAGGAGGACCAGGAGGAGAAAATAGCCCAGAGCAGAGGGAAGGGTCGAGGTAGAGGCGTGGTATAGTTGAGGGTACAGAGCGCTGGAGGGAAGGGAGAGGGATGGAGGAAGGGAGGGAAAGGGAGTGGTAAGGAGTGAGGGAAGGACGATAGAGGTATGAAGGGGACGGGGAGGGAGGGGAGAGGTATGGGGGAAAGAGGAGTCGAACAGAGGGGGAAGAGGAGAGGTAAGGAGATAGAGAATTATCTAGTGAAGAAGAAGGGAAGAGTCAGGGAAGGAAAGGGTGAGGAATGGAGGGAAAGGAAAAGGTAGGGAGAGAGAGGATATTTAGGTAGGAAGGAGAGAAATATGGGACGAAGTGAAGAGGTAGGAAGGAAGTGGAGAAAAAGAGGAGGAGGAAAGAGAGAAACACAGGCAGATGGGGAGGCAAGTAGGCAAGCAGGAAGGGAAGAAGGAAGGAAAGGAGAAGAGGAGGCTTAGTTAGAGAAAGCAAGAAAAGACAAGAAGGAGGTAGGGAGACAGGAAAGGAGTGTGTGTGTGTGTGTGTGTGTGTGTGTGTGTGTGTGAGAGAGAGAGAGAGAGAGAGAGAGAGAGAGAGAGAGAGAGAGAGAGACGCGCGAATGAGGGAGTGAGTGAGGGGAGAGAGGGGCTTCATTCGCTAGGGAGGCGGTACGAGAGAGAGAGAGAGAGAGTGTGTGTGTTTGAAAGGAATGTGCTTGAAATATGTGAGAGACGAGTAGGTTAGATGAAGCCTGAGTGAGGGAAAGAGGTTGCATGAGAAGAGAAACATGTGTCAGGGAATGTCAGAAACGAGAGAAAATACGAGATGAAAGAATAACTAGGGAACGAGAACGGAGTGCGTGTAATAGAGAGTGTGTGAGAAAGGAGGAATGTGTGCAAGAGGGAGTTTGCAAGAGAGAAAGAGGAGTGTGTGTGCGGGAGAGGGAGGTAGTGCAAGAGAGGAGGAGGAGGAGGTGGAGGAGGAGGAGGAGCGGGGGGAAGGAGGGAAGTGAGGGGAGAGGAGGGGGGGTAAGCTAGGGTACGAATGGAGGGAGAGCGAGAGGGTGCTCCACCGGGCCTCTTACTCTTCCCTCCTTCCCTCCCTGCCTCCCTCCCTCCCTCCTTCCTTTCCTCCCTCCTCGCCCTTCCCTCACTTTTTTACCTACCTTACCTCAAGATTCTGCCTTAACCTTCGCCAGGGCCAGGAATGGGGAGGGCAGGCAGGCATTCAGACAGGCAGGCAGGCAGGCAGGTAGGCAGGCAGGGGTGGTAGCAGAAGTAGGGATGAAAATTTATACGTAGGATAGCTAGCACGCCACCTATACCTGCATATCCCAGCCACGCCCCTCTCTCTATACCTCCCTTCCCTCCTTACCTCTCCTACCTCCCTCCACCCCTCCTCCTGTCTTGCCCCTACCCCCTTATTCCTCCTTCTCCTCCTCCTCCTTCTTCTTCTCCTACTTCTCCTCCATTCAGCGTTGGAATGTCGCGTTTGGTGGTAGAAAGGATGCCACCTTGTCCAACCAAAATCTTCTCACAGCGTCCCCCCTTGCTTCTAACAGGGATGGATCACCGTACATGTAGTTATTATAAGATTGTTGCAGTTATGGTTACTGTGGGAGTGTTGTAGTTGAAGGTTTATGGTTGTGATGGTGACAGGTAGTTGTGAGTGTAGTAGGATTGATTACTTGTCTGTTTTTGACGTTGTATAGCTGTCGTTGCTGTATCTAATTGTACTTTAATCGTGGTGGCTGTCCTCGTTGTTGTTGAGTTATTGTAGATGTGGTTGTTGTGGGACTGTTGTAGGAGTGGTCGTTAGGGTTGCGTTTGATTGTGGATGCTGAAGATATGGTGCTTATGGTAAATGTGGCAGAGGAGTGATTTGTAGATGCAGGAATGGCTTGTGTAGTTATGGCAGTGGCTATGGTTAAGAGAGGGTGTGTGGGTGGCAAAGGGAGTGTGTAGGTATGAATGTTGGTGTGGGTGGCAGAGAGAGAGGGTGTGGGTGTAGGTATGTGACAGATGTGGGTGTGGGTGGCAGAGAGAGGTGTGGGTGTGGGTAGCAAAGTGAGGGTATAGGTGTGGATGTGGGTGGCAAAGGGAATGTGTAGGTGTGAACGTTGGTGTGGGTGGCAGAGAGAGGAAGTGGGTGTTGGTGGGAAGTGGGTGTGTGGCTGTGGGTGTGGATGGCAGATTGAAGATGAATGTGGAAGACAGGCGGAGGGTGTGGATGTGAGTGGGGGATGTTGGTGGCAGAGAGACGGTGTGGATATGGGTGGCAAAGTGAAGATATGGGTGTGGATGTGATTGGCAGACGGAGGGTGTGGATGTAAGTGTAGGTGACAGAGAGAGAGTCTGGCTTTGGATCGCAAAGTGAGGATATGGGTGTGGGTAGGGGTGACAGGCGGAGGGTGTCAGTGTGGATGTGACTGGTAGATAGAGGGTGAGGATGTGGATGGCAGAGAGAGGGTGTGGGTGTGGATGTGGTTGGCAGAGAGAGGGGATGGATGTGGGTGCGGGTAGCAGGGGGAGAGAAGGCTGTCGTAGGTAGATGAAATATATAGGCGTGGATGGCAGAGGGCACATGTGGATGCGGGTGTGGGTGGCAGAAGGAAGGTGTGGGTGTGGTGTGGGTGGTTGATGGTGTGGAGGGGTAATGGCGGGGATGTGGGGTGGAGGGATGATGGTAATGATGTGGGTGCGATATGGAAGGGTGTCGTTGTGGATGATAGTGTGGTGCGCAGGGATGATGGTGTGGGTGAGGTGTGGATGTGTTGTCGGGGGATGATAGTGTGGGTGTGGTGTGGAAGAGTGAAGGTGTGTGGATGTGGATGTGGCTTGGAGGGATGATGGTATAGGTGTGAGTGTGGTGTAGAGGGGTGAGAAGATTGGTGTGGAAGGGTGAGAGGGTTGGCGTGGAGGGGTAATGGTATGAGTGAGGTGTGGAGTGCAGGTGTGGATATGATGTCGTGTGGAGGGGTGATGGTGTAGATGTGGGTGTGGTGTGGAGAGGTAATGGTGTACCAGGTGAGGAGGGGTGATGATTTGTGTAGGGAGGGGTGAGGGTGCTGGTGTGGTGTGGAGGGATGAGGGTGAGGGTGTTGGTGTAGTGTGGAGGGGTGAGGGGGAGGGGTTAGGGTGTTGGTGTGATATGGTGTTACGGTGTAAGCATGATATGGAGAGGTGACAGTGTGAGTGTGGTGTGAAAGAGTGATGGTGTGGTGTGGAGGGATGGGAATGTGAGTGCGGTGTGGAGTGATGGTGTGGGTTATATATAGTGTGGTGAGGGTGGGTATGGCTGGCCGCTGGGGTACGGATGCCTTTGTTTGTTGTGGTCCGAGCCTCTTCTTGTCCTTGTTATTGTTGTTGTTGTTGTTGTGGCTGATGGTGGTGGCAGTGGTAGTAGCAGGAAAGGTAGCAGTTGTTGTTGTTTTGCTGTAAATAGTAGCAGTAGAGTAGTAGTAGTAGTAGTAGTAGAGGTGAAGAAATATTAGTGATGGTGGTGGCGCCGGCGGTGGTGATGGTGGTGGTAGTAGTAGTAGTAGTGGTTGTTGTTGTTTTTGTTGTTGGTGGTGTTCTTGTTGTTGTGGTGGTGATGGTGGTGGTAGTGGTGGTATTTAGTGTTGTTGTTGCTGTTATTGTTGCTGCTGCTGCTGTTGTTATAGCTGTGGTGGTGGTAGGGGTGGTAGAATTTGTAGTTTTTTTTGTGGTGGTTGCTTTGGGATAATGGTTGTTACTCTGTGTGGGTGATTGTGGTTGTTGTTGTGATGGTGGTTGTTATTTTGGCTGTTAGAGGTAATGGTTGTTATGGCTGTTGTTGTGGTTGCGAATTCTGTGGCGGGTTTTCTTATTTGTGATGGTGGTTGTTATGGATTATCGTTGAGATTATTGTGGTGATGGTTATAATGGTTTTTCTTGGTGTATTTGCTTCAGTGGTTGTGGTGATAGTGGTGCTGGATATTCAATTGGTTGTTTTGGTAGTTGCTCTGGTATTGGTGATGATTTATGTATTTATTTTTGTGATGGTGGTGGTGGTGGTGTTTCTTTGGTCGTTGATTTTTTTTTTTTTCGGTGGAGTTCGATTCTGAAAGGGTGGCATATGTGATGTGATGTGATTGCTGTTGTTTTGGTGGAGGTTGTGGCAGTAGCTGTGGCTGATGTGACAGGTTCCGTGGTTGATGTGGTTGCGAGAGGGTTGGTTGTGGTGGTGGTTATGGTGAGGAGGCGCTATTATGGTGTGGGCTGTGAATCTGCTCTCATGTGTTGTTGATGATGGTGGTGTTACAGTGCAGAATACCAATGTTGTTTTTCTGTGATGTTGATGACGGTAATGGTACAGAATGTGGTGCGCTGGTGGTGGTGGTGGTGGTGGTGGTGTGGTGTACGCTGTGAATGGTGCTTTTGCCTTTGTAACTAGTGTGGTGTTGCAGTGTTGTCGTCAGAAAGATTAGGTGCCTGGTATAGTCTGTGTATCGCGGCTGATGCGGGTCAGGTAGTGGCTGCTCCTACTTACGTGGTGATTGGAGCGACTGTGATGGTGGTATGATGGTGGTTGTGGTGTGATGGTGGTGGTGGTGGAGTTGTGGTGATATTGTGATGACGGTGGTATGATGATGGTGGCTATGATATTGTGGTTGTGGTGGTGATGTTGAGATGATAAGGCAGTGACTGTAGTGGTACTGTTTGGTATATGGCGGTGAGGGTGGTGATAATGAGATGGTGGTAATGATACTGTGGTGGTGGTGGTGATGGTGGTATGGTGTTGATGGTGGCAGTCGTAAAATGGTGTGTGTGTGTGAGAGGGGGGGGAGGGCCATGTTTGTTATGGTGGTGGTGGTGGCATAGATGATTCCCTTGTTGTGCTGTTGTGGCGATTGAGGTGTAAGGTTGCTATAGTTGTGATGATGGGGGTAGAGACGTGTGTGTGTGTGTGTGTGTGTGTGTGTGTGTGTGTGTGTGTGTGTGTCCTTGTTTCTGTTAGGTGAATATTGTGATAGTCCAAACCTACTAATACATCTTTGTTAAGATAATGGTGGTAATTATGGTAGAAGGCAGACTGCAATTGCGATAGTGGTAGACTGTTGTGACAAAGTTGTGATCGCCAGGCAGCCGTGGTAGTAGCCGATTTAGTTGTAGTAGTAGCTGTAGTAGTAGTAGTAGTAGTAGTAGTAGTGATTATAGTCGTTGCAATAGTTTTTTTTTTTTTCTGTGATGGTCGTTTTAGTACTGACGGCAGTCGTGATGGAAGTGGTTATCGTCGTGGATATGGTTGTGGTATTCTTTATTATAGTCGTGGTTGTAGTGATTATGGTCGTGGTTATATACGAGGTGGTACTGGTAGAGTCAAGGTAGATGTTTTAGTCGTGGCTATACTTGTGATGGTAGTTAGTCTGGGTAGTATTGGCAATGGTGATGGTAAAAATCCCAGTTCATGGTATCTGGCCCGACTCATCCTAGCGCACCGTGGCTTTACGAAACTCATCGGGGTAATATTGGCCATGGGGTGAAAAACTAGCCCGATTATTAGGTGCACCGGCCAGTTTTACGAGGCATTAATAGGCATTACTGGCTGTATTGTATTTCCCTGTTGTATTTTGGGCTAGTGTAGTGGAAGTGATGGTACAGGTAATGGGGTGTGTGTGACGAGAGGTGTGAGGTGGCGCGATGTGTGATTAAGATGTAAGGCTCTGAGCGTGTTGTGAAGATCATGGTCATGTGAGAGTGATGTGGCGTTTTGAGTGTGTGAGGAAGGCTTTGTGTTGCTTTGTATGAAGATGTGATGATGGTGATGTGCCGGGTGATTAAGATGTAAGGCTGTGCAGTTGTGGTGAAGATCAGAGTGAAGAGAGACTGCTTCTGGATTTTCACTGTGTTAATGAAGGTTGTTTGTGATGAAGTTGTGATGATGGTTATGTATACGACTAGAGATGTGATGTAGAAGGAAGAAGTGATAATGCAGTGGTGTAAGCATGATGTATATTAGGAGGATAGTGATGATTTGTGGTGGTGCCATGACGTTCTATAGTCACAGAAAGTTATGCAGATTTATTTATTTATTTATTTATATTTTGTCCGTATGAAGAGGTGATGATGGTAAGCAAATGAGGAGAGCGAACGATGCTACATAAGGTGATGGAAAGTGAACGTAAAAACTATAAAGATGTTGTGACGCAACGCTTTGCACTTGTAACGAAAACAAGACAACGTACGAAAGAGGAGTAGGAAAAACGCCTCTCGAAATGCAGTGGTCTTCGAGAAGGTATATTTTTTCCATGTGATGTGGATGTAATAATATAAACAGTGCTTGTGGTGAAGAGGGTAATATCTCCCTTACCTTGACGATATACTCATGCTACTAAAAAAGAAGTAACGATGACACACCACTGAAAACACACACCGGAAATGTAACCTTGTTCGTGCTGTTACATTTATTGCTTGCGATGTAGATGTGACGTGATGTGATGCGGAGGATGCTCGTCGCTGAGAAGGGAAGGTTTCTTTGTCCGCAACCTATAGGGTGAGGCCGATGGTGACCTTTCCGTGAATAACAGAGGCGGAGCGGTACTTCATAATTTAGTGAATGCATTCTTTATGGTCTCGCATAACTCAGTCGCGCTCTTGGGCTTGAAAACGGCTAAAAATGTCATCGAATATGTATTAATGAGGCCCTTTGTGTCCAGCGGCAAATGGAGGTACGGCATAATTTTAGGGACGCAAAAGTGCACACAAAATATTTTTAGATATGACCCTACAGCCTCGATTTTGGTTAAGGATCGTTAGTTATTGTTTAGGTTAAGCTGTGGTTGTGTTGGTTATTGTACGGAAATACTGATAGTTGTGACGATGGTTGACGAGATGGAGAAGAGAAGTATCAGAGGTGTCGTAATAATCTTAGAACCAAATGAAGGGAACGACCAAATCCTCGTCGAGTTTTTTTCTGACCGAGATTTCTAGCAGGTATGTGTTCTCGTTTTTCTCTCGTCATGTTACTGAGGAGGAGAAGGAGGAGGAGGAAGAGAAGGAGATGTCGAGTGAGGGGGGAGCAGCAGGAGGAGGGGGGAGGGAGAGATGAAAGCCTGGGTTGGAGAGGTTAAGGAGAGGGAGGAAAGTCGAGGAGGGGGGCAGCTGAGAGGGGCAGGTGAAGGGGGTGGGGAAGAGTGCCAGGGAGAGAGAAAAATAAAAAGAGAACGGGAAGGCGGTCAGAGAGAGAGAGAGAGGAATAGAGAAAGAAAAAGAGTAAGTGCATAAGAAGTGAAGAGAGCGAAAGAGAGGAGGGGGGAGTGGATTTAGAGAGCAAAAGAGAACAGAAAGTAAGCCAGGCAGACACACACACACACACACACACACACACACACACACACACACACACACA
>JAGKTI010021896.1:0-15511 GCA_018397915.1 Birgus latro | reverse complement strand
AAAAAAAAAACGACAAATAAGAAGTTAATAATCCAGAATTCCGACTCAAAAGGAATCAACGTATTGAAGGCTTTTCCTAAGGAAATGTGTTTTTTTGTTTAACAGAATCATTGATACTGTGCAAAATTTCGATTTTTTTTTTTTTCGCCAAGAGATTCGACGTAATTTTAAACTGCTTGTGCTTGAGAAAAAGAAATGAAGTTTTTAAATTGTCTCGGTGATCCTCACATTGTTTCAAACTTTTTATCCTTTAAAACCTAAGGTGCCAGCTCTCTTAACGTGTTAGTCGACTTCGTGTTGTCCTTCAAAAATGTGACATTTTCACCCTCACAAATGTCTTCTTATTTCTATATATAATATAATGTGTTTTACAGTCAACTCTGAGAATATTCGAGGGAGTTGCATATTAAGCGTTTTCGACGCGAAATACGCTTATTTAGCCATCATTAGATTTAAAGAGAATTGATCTACCTTCAAAACGGGTGTTATCAGCCGGAACTATTTCACAATTTGCTCTACTTTTGTCAAGGCTATGGGAAAAAAAATCGACAAACCATAAGAAAATAATCCAGAATTCCGTCTGAAGATGAATTACAGTACTGAAAAATTTTGTCTAAGGAAATGTGGTTTTCGGTGTAACAGAAACCTTGATATTGTGGAAAAGTTCTTTTTTTTTTTTTTTCCGACACGAGGCTAGACGTAATTTTAAACTGCTTGCGCTTGAGAAAAAAAAATGATGTTTTTAAATTGTCTCGGTGATCCTCACAATGTTTCAAGCTTTTTGTTCTTAAAAACCTAAGGTGCCAGTTCTTTTAATGTGTCAGTCGACTTCTTGTTATTATTCATAAATGTGACATTTTCACCCTCAAAACTGTCTTCTTAGTTCTGAATATAATGTGTTTTACAATCAACTTTGAGAACACTTGAGGAAATTGCACATTTAGCGTTTTCGCCGTGAAATGTGCTTATTCAGCCATCATTTGATTAAAAGAGAATGGACCTACATCCAAAATGGATGGTATTAGCCGGAATTTTTTTACATTTTGCACTACTTCTTGTCCTTGAAGTGACGGCTAAGGGGAAAAATAAAATCGTAAAATCAAAAGTTAATAATCGAGAATTCCGTCTCAAGAGGAATTACAGTATTGAAAGATTTTACCTAAGGATTTTTTTTTTGTGTGTGTGTAACAGAAACTTTGATATTGTGCAAATTTTCGATTTTTTTTTTTCGCCACCAGACTCGACGTAATTTTAAACTGCTTGTACTTGAGAAAAAAAAAGTGGAAGTTTTTAAATTGTCTGGGTGATCCTCACAATGTTTCAAGCTTTTTTTTTTTTTTTTTTTCCCTAAAAACCTAAATTGCCAGCTCTCATAACGTGTCAGTCGACTTCTTTTTATCCATCATAAATATGACATTTTCACCCTCACAAGTGTCTTCTCAATTCTGAATATAATATAATGTGTTTTGCAATCAACTTTGAGAATACTTGAGGAAGTTGCATATTCAGCGTTTACGTCGAGAAATGCACTTATTCAGCCATCATTAGATTAAAAGAGAATGGACCTAAATCCAAAACGGATGATATCAGCCGGAACTATTTCACAATTTGCACTACTTCTTGTCCTTGAGGTTACGGCTAATCTAACAAAAAAGAAAAAAATCGACAAATCAGATGTAAATTATCCAGAATTCCGTCTCAAGAGGTATCACAGTATTGAACGATTTTACCAAAGAGAATGTGGCTTTTGGTGAAACCGAAACCTTGATATTGTGCAAAAGGTCGTGTTTTTTTTTGTTTTACTGCCACTAGGATCTACCTAATTTTAAACTGCTTGTGCTTGAGAAAAACAAAAAATCGAAGTTTTTAAATTGACTCGGTGATCCTCACAATGTTTCAAGTTTTTAGTTGTTAAAAACCTAAAGTGCCGGCTCTCTTTACGTGCCAGTTGACTTCTTTTTATTCTTCATAAATGTGACATTTTCACCCTCACAAGTGTCTTCTTAGTTCTGAATATAATTTAATGTGTTTTACAATCAACTTTGAGAACACTTGAGGAAGTTGCATATTCAGCGTTTCCGCCGAGAAGTACGCTTGTTCAGCAATCATTAGATTAAAAGAGAATGGACCTACCTCTAAAACCTATGCTATCAGCCGGAACTATTTCACAATTTGCACTACTTCATCTCCTTGAAGTCACGGCAAAGAGAAAAAAATCGACAAATCAAATGTTAATAATCCAGAATTCCGTCTCAAGAAGAATCAGTATTGAAAGTTTTTACCTAAGGAAATGTTTGTTTTGGGGTAACAGATATCTTTATTTTGTGATTTTGTTTTCCTCCATCACGAGGCTCGACGTAATTTTAAACTTGTGCTGGAGAAAAAAAAAATCGTTCTTAAATTGTTCCGGTGATCGTCACCATGTTTCAAGCTTTTTGTTCTAAAAATCCTGGTGCCATCTTTCTTTACGTGGTCAGTCGACTTCTTGTTATCCTTCATAAATGTGACATTTTCACCTTCACAAGTGTCTTCTTAGTTCTGAATATAATATAATGTGTTTTGTAATCAACTTTGAGAACACTTGAGGAAGTTGCATATTCAGCGTTTCCGCCGAGAAATACGCTAATTCAGCCATCATTAAATTAAAAGATAATGGACCTACCTCAAAAACGGATGCTATCAGCCGGAACTATTTCACAATTTGTGTTACTTCTTGTCGTTGAAGTCATGGCTAAGGGGAAAAAAAATCGAGAAATGAGAAGTTAATAATCCAGATTTTACCTAAGGAAATGTGTTTTTTTGTGTAACAGAAACCTTGATATTGTGGAAAAGTTTTTTTTTAAACTGCTTATGCTTGAGAAAAAAAAAATCGAAATTTTTGAATTGTTTCGGTGATCCTCACAATGTTTCAAGCTTTTTGTTCTGAAAAACCTAAGGTGCCAGCTCTCTTTACGTGTCAGTCGACTTTTTGTTATCGTTCATAGATATGACATTTTCACCCTCACAAGTGTCTTCTTAGTTCTCTATATAATATAATGTGTTTTACAATCAAGTTTGAGAACACTTGAGGAAGTTGCATATTCAGCGTTTCCGCCGAGAAATACATTTATTCAGCCATCATTAGATTAAAAGTGAATGGACCTAGTACATAACGGATACTATCACCCGGAACTATTTCACAATTTGCACTACTTTTCTTTGAAGACACGGGTAAGAGAAAAAAAAAACGATAATTCAAAAGTTAATAATCCAGAATTCCGTCTCAAGAGGAATCAAAGTATTGAAAGATTTTTTCTAATTAAATATGGTTTTTTGTGTAACAGAAACTTTGATATTGTGCAAATTTTCGATTTTTTTTTTCGCCACGACACTCTATGTAATTTTAAACGGCTTGTGCTTGATAAAAAAAAAAAAAAGAAGTTTTTAAATTGTCTCGGTGATCCTCACAATGTTTTAATCTTTTTTTTTTTTCTTAAAAACCTGAGGTGCCAGCTCTCTTTACGTGTCAGTCGACTTCTTGTTATCTTTCATACATGTGTCATTTTCGCCCTCACAAGTGTCTTCTAAGTTCTGTATATAATATAATGTGTTTTACAATCAACTTTGAGAACACTTGAGGAAGTTGTATATTCAGCGTTTTCGCCGAGAAATACGTTTATTCAACAATCATTAGATTAAAAGTGAATGGACATATCTCCAAAACGGATACTAGCAGCCAGAACTATTTCACAATTTGCAGTACTTCTTGTTTTAGAAGTCACGGCTAAGGGAAAAAAATCGACAAATAAGAAGTTAATAATCCAAAAAATCCGTCTCAAGAGGAATCAAAGTACTGAAAGATTTTACCAAAGGGAATGTGGCATTTTATGTAACAGAAACTTCGATATTGTGCAAATTATCGATTTTTATTTTTTTGCCACGAGACTCGATGTAATTTTAATCTGCTTGTGCTTGAGAAAAATAAAAAACGAAGTTTTTAAATTGTATCGGTGATCCTCACAATGATGCCAGCTATTTGTTCTTAAAAACCTGAGGTGCCAGCTCTATTTACGTGTCAGTCGACTTCATGTTGCCCTTCATAAATGTGACATTTTCACCTTCAAAAGTGTCTACTTAGTTCTTAATATAATATAATGTGTTTTATAATCAACTTTGAGAACACTTGAGGAAGTTGCATATTCAGCGTTTCCGCCGAGATATACGCTTATTCAGCAATCATTAGACTAAAAGAGAATGGACCTACCTTCAAAATGGATGCAGTCAACAGGAACTATTTCACAATTTGCGCTACTTCTTGTCCTTGAAGTCAAGGTTAAGGGGAAAAAAATCGACAAATAAGAGGTTCATAATCCAGATTTCCGTCTGAAGAGGAATTACAGTATTGAAAGATTTTACCTAAGGAAAGGCGGTTTTTGGTGTAAGAAAAATCTTGATATTGTGCAAAAGTTCGTTTTTTTTTTTTTACCACCACTAGGCTCGACGTAATTTTAAATTGCTTATGCTTGAGAAAAATAAAATCGAAGTTTTTAAATTGTTTCGGTGATCCTCATAATATTTCAAGCTTTTTTTTTTTTTCTTAAAAACCTGAGGTGCCAGCTCTCTTTACCTGTCAGTCGACTTCTTGTTATCGTTCATAGATGTGTCATTTTCACCCTAACAAGTGTCATCTTAGTTCTGTATATAATATAATGTGTTTTACAATCAACTTTGAGAACACTTGAGGAAGTTGTATTTTCAGCGTTTTCGCCGAGAAATACGTTTATTGAACAATCATTAGATTAAAAGTGAATGGACCTATCTCCAAAACGGATACTATCAGCCAGAACTATTTGACAATTTGCAATACTTCTTGTTTTATAAGTCACGGCTAAGGGAATAAAAATCGACAAATAAGACGTTAATAATCCAGAAATCCGTCTCAAGAGGAATCAAAGTATTGAAAGATTTAACTAAGGGAATGTGGTATTTTATGTAACAGAAACTTCGATATTGTGCAAATTATCGATTTTTTTTTTTTGCCACGAGACTCGATGTAATTTTAATCTGCTTGTGCTTGAGAAAAAAAAAACGAAGTTTTTAAATTGTATCGGTGATCCTCACAATGTGTCCAGCTATTTGTTCTTAAAAACCTGAGGTGCCAGCTCCATTTACGTGTCAGTCGACTTCTTGTTGTCCTTCATAAATGTGACATTTTCACCTTCACAAGTGTCTACTTAGTTCTGAATATAATATAATGTGTTTTATAATCAACTTTGAGAACACTTGAGGAAGTTGCATATTCAGCGTTTCCGCCGAGAAATACGCTTATTCAGCAATCATTAGATTAAAAGAGAATGGACCTATCTTCAAAATGGATGCAATCAACAGGAACTATTTCACAATTTGGGCTACTTCTTGTCCTTTAAGTCAAGGTTAAGGGGAAAAAAATCGAGAAATCAGAAGTTAAAAATCCAGAATTCCGTCTCAAGACGAATCACAGTATTGATAGATTTTACCTAAGGACATGTGTTTTTTTGTGTAACAGAAACCTTGATTTTGTGGAAAAGTTTTTTTTTTTTTTTTTGCCCCCACTAGGCTCGACGTAATTTTAAACTGCTTATTCTTGAGAAAAAAAAAAAAAACGAAATTTTTGAATTGTCTCGGTGATCCTCACAATGTTTCAAGCTTTTTGTTCTGAAAAACCCAAGGTGCCAGCTCTCTTTACGTTTCAGTCGACTTCTTGTTACCGTTGATAGATGTGACATTTTCACCCTCACAAGTGTCTTCTTAGGTCTGTATATAATATAATATGTTTTACAATCAACTTTGGGAACACTTGAGGAAGATGCATATTCAGCTTTTTCGCCGAGAAATACGTTTATTCAGCCATCATTAGATTAAAAGTGAATGGACCTACCTCCAAAACGGATAGTATCAGCCGGAACTATTTCACAATTTGCACTACTTCTTCTCTTTGAAGTCACGGGTAAGAGAAAAAAAATCGACAAATCAAAAGTTAATAATCCAGAATTCCGTCTCAAGAGGAATGAAAGTATTGAAAGATTTTTCCTAAGGAAATATGGTTTTTTGTGTAACAAACTCTGATATTGTGCAAATTTTCGATTTTTTTTTTCGCCACGACACTCTATGTAATATTAAACTGCTTGTGCTGGAAGAAGAAAAAAACGAAGTTTTTAAATTGTCTCGGTGATCCTCACAATGTTTCAAGCTTTTTTCTTCTTAAAAACCTGAGGTGCCAGCTCTCTTTACGTGTCAGTCAACTTCTTGTTATCGTTCATAGATGTGTCATTTTCACCTTCACAAGTGTCTTCTTAGTTCAGTATATAATATAATGTGTTTTACAATCAACTTTGAGAACACTTGAGGAAGTTGTATATTCAGCTTTTTCGCCGAGAAATACGTTTATTCAACAATCATTAGATTTAATGTGAATGGACCTATCTCCAAAACGGATACTATCAGCCAGAACTATTTCACAATTTGCACTACTTCTTGTCCTAGAAGTCACGGCTAAGGGAAAAAAATCGACAAATAAGAAGTTAATAATCCAGAAATCCATCTCAAGAGGAATCAAAGTGTTGAAAGATTTTACCTAAGGAAATGTGGTATTTTATGTAACAGAAACTTCGATATTGTGCAAATTATCGATTTTTATATTTTTTTGCCGCGAGACTCGATGTAATTTTAATCTGCTTGTGCTTGAGAAAAAAAAAATTAGAAAGTTTTTAAATTGTATCGGTGATCCTCACAATGTTTCCAGCTATTTTTTCTTAAAAACTTGAGGTGCCAGCACTATTTACGTGTCAGTCGACTTCTTGCTGTCCTTCATAAATTTGACATTTTCACCCGCACAAGTGTCTTCTTAGTTCTAAATATAATTTAATGTGTTTTACAATCAACTTTGAGAACACTTGAGGAAGTTGCATATTCAGCGTTTCCGCCGAGAAGTACGGTTATTAAGCAATCATTAGATTAAAAGAGAATGCACCTACCTCCAAAACGGATGCTATCAGCCGGAACTATTTCACAATTTGCACTACTTCTTCTTCTTGAAGTCACGGCTAAGGGAAAAAAAATCGACAATCAAAAGTTAATAATCCAGAATTCCGTCTCAGGAGGAATCAGTATTGAAAGTTTTGACCTAAGGAAATGTTTGTTTTGGTGTAACAGATATCTTTATTTTGTGATTTTTTTTCCCTCCATCACGTGGCTCGACGTAATTTTAAACTTGTGCTGGAGAGAAAAAAAAATCGAAGTTCTTAAATTGTTCCGGTGATCGTCACCATGTTTCAAGCATTTTGTTTTAAAAAACCTGAGGTGCCATCACTCTTTACGTGGTCATTCGACTTTTTGTTATCCTTCATAAATGTGACATTTTCACCTTCACAAGTGTCTTCTTAGTTCTGAATATAATATAATGTGTTTTATAATCAACTTTGAGAACACTTGAGGAAGTTGCATATTCAACGTTTCCGCCGAGAAATACGCTAATTCAGCCATCATTAGATTAAAAGATAATGGACCTACCTCAAAAACGGATGCTATCAGCCGGAACTATTTCACAATTTGCGCTACTTCTTGTCGTTGAAGTCACGGCTAAGGGGGGAAAAAAATCGAGAAATCAGAAGTTAATAATCCAGATTTTACCTAAGGAAATGTTTTTTTTTGTGTAACAGAAACCTTGATATTGTGGAAAAGTTTTTTTTTTTTTTTTTTTTTTACCCCCACTTTGCTCGACGTAATTTTAAACTGCATATGCTTGAGAAAAAAAAAAATCGAAATTTTTGAATTGTCTCGGTGATCCTCACAATGTTTCAAGCATTTTGTTCCGAAAAACCTAAGGTGCCAGCTCTCTTTACGTGTCAGTCGACTTCTTGTTATCGTTCATAGATGTGACCATTTCACCCTCACAAGTGTCTTCTTAGTTCTCTATATAATATAATGTGTTTTACAATCAACTTTGAGAACACTTGAGGAAGTTGCATATTCAGGGTTTACTCCGAGAAATACGTTTATTCAGCCATCATTAGATTAACAGTGAATGGGCCTAGTCCAAAACGGATACTATCAGCCGGAACTATTTCACAATTTGCACTACTTCTCTTTGAAGACACGGGTAAGAGAAAAAAATATCGATAATTCAAAAGTTAATAATCCAGAATTCCGTCTCAAGAGGAATCAAAGTATTGTAAGATATTTTCTAATTAAATATGTTTTTTTGTGTAACAGAAACTTTGATATTGTGCAAATTTTCGATTTTTTTTCTCGCCACGACACTCTATGTAATTTTAAACGGCTTGTGCTTGATAAAAAAAAAAAAAAACGAAGTTTTTAAATTGTCTCGGTGATCCTCACAATGTTTCAAGCCTATTTTTTTTTTCTTAAAAACCTGAGGTGCCAGCTCTCTTTACGTGACAGTCGACTTCTTGTTATCTTTCATAGATGTGTCATTTTCACCCTCACAAGTGTCTTCTTAGTTCTGTATATAATATAATGCGTTTTTAAATGAACTTTGAGAACACTTGAGGAAGTTGTATATTGAGCTTTTTCGCCGAGAAATACGTTTATTCAACAATCATTAGATTATAAGTGAATGGACCTATCTCCAAAACGGATACTATCAGCCAGAACTATTTGACAATTTGCAATACTTCTTGCTTTAGAAGTCACGGCTAAGGGGAAAAAAGATCGACAAATAAGAAGTTAATCATCCAGAAATCCGTCTCAAGAGGAATCAAAGTATTGAAAGATTTTACCTAAGGGAATGTGGTATATTATGTAACAGAAACTTCGATATTGTGCACATTATCGATTTTTTTTTTTTTTTTTGCCACGAGACTCAATGTAATTTTAATCTGCTTGTGCTTGAGAAAAAAAAAACGAAGTTTTTAAATTGTATCGGTGATCCTCACAATGTTTCCAGCAATTTGTTCTTAAAAACCTGAGGTGCCAGCTCTATTTACGTGTCAGTCGACTTCTTGTTGTCCTTCATAAATGTGACATTTTCATCTTCACAAGTGTCTACTTAGTTCTGAATTTAATATAATGTGTTTTATAATCAACTTTGAGAACACTTGAGGAAGTTGCATATTCATCGTTTCCGCCGAGAAATACGTTTATTCAGCAATCATTAGATTAAAAGAGAATGGACCTACCTTCAAAATGAATGCAATCAACAGGAACTATTTCACAATTTGCGCTACTTCTTGTCCTTGAAGTGAAGGTTAAGGGGAAAAAAATCGACAAATAAGAAGTTAATATTCCAGAATTCCGTCTGAAGAGGAATTACAGTAACGAAAGATTTTACCTAATAAAATGTGGTTTTTGGTGTAAGAAAAATCTTGATATTGTGCAAAAGTTCATTTTTTTTTTTACCATCACTAGGCTCGACGTAATTTTAAATTGCTTATGCTTGAGAAAAATACAATCGAAGTTTTTAAACTGTCTCGGTGATGCTCACAATGTTTCAAGCTTTTTTTTTTTTTCTTAAAAACCTGAGGTGCCAGCTCTCTTTACGTATCAGTCGACTTCTTGTTATCGTTCATATATGTGTCATTTTCACCCTCACAAGTGTCCTCTTAGTTCTGTATATAATATAATGTGTTTTACAATCAACTTTGAGAACACTTGAGGAAGTTGTATATTTAGCGTTTTCGCCGAGAAATACGTTTATTCAACAATCATTAGATTAAAAGGGAAATGACCTATCTCCAAAACGGATACTATTAGCCAGAACTATTTGACAATTTGCACTACTTCTTGTTTTATAAGTCTCGGCTAAGGGAAAAAAAATCGACAAATAAGAAGTTAATAATCCAGAAATCCGTCTCGAGAGGAATCAAAGTAGTGAAAGATTTTACCTAAGGGAATGTGGTATTTTATGTAACAGAAACTTCGATATTGTGCAAATTATCGATTTTTTTTTTTTCCACGAGACTCGATGTAATTTTAATCTGCTTGTGCTTGAGAAAAAAAAAACCAAGTTTTATACTGTATCGGTGATCCTCACCGATATTTGTTCTTAAAAACCTGATGTGCCAGCTCTGTTTACGTGTCAGTCGACTTCTTGTTGTCCTTCATAAATGTGACATTTTTACGTTCACAAGTGTCTACGTAGTTCTGAATATAATATAATGTGTTTTATAATCAACTTTGAGAACACTTGAGGAAGTTGCATATTCATCGTTTCCGCCGAGAAATACGCTTATTCAGCAATCATTAGATTAAATGAGAATGGACCTACCTTCAAAATGGATGCAATCAACAGGAACTATTTCACAATTTGCGCTACTTCTTGTCCTTGAAGTCAAGGTTAAGGGAAAAAAATCGACAAATAAAAAGTTAATAATCCAGAATGCCGTCTCAAGAGGAATCACAATATTGAAAGATTTTACCTAAGGAAATGTGTTTTTTTGTGTAACAGAAACCTTGATATTGTTGATTTTTTTTTTTTTTAATCCCCACTATGCTCGACGTAATTTTAAACTGCTTATGCTTGAGAAAAAAAAAAAACGAAATTTTTGAATTGTCTCGGTGATCCTCACAATGTTTCAAGCTTTTTGTTCTGAAAAACCCAAGGTGCCAGCTCTCTTTACGTTTCAGTCGACTTCTTGTTATCGTTCATAGATGTGACATTTTCACCCTCACAAGTGTCTTCTTAGTTCTGTATATAATATAATGTGTTTTACAATGAACTTTGAGAACACTTGAGGAAGTTGCATATTCAGCTTTTTCGCCGAGCAATACGTTTATTCAGCCATCATTAGATTAAAAGTGAATTGACCTACCTCCAAAACGGATACTATCAGCAGGAACTATTTCACAATTTTCACTAATTCTCTTTGAAGTCACGGGTAAGAGAAAAAAAAATCGATAAGACAAAAGTTAATAATCCAGAATTCCGTCTCAAGAGGAATGAAAGTATTGAAAGATTTTTCCTAAGGAAATATGGTTTTTTGTGTAACAAACTTTGCTATTGTGCAAATTTTCGATTTTTTTTTTCGCCACGACACTCTATGAAATTTTAAACTGCTTGTGATTGAGAGAAAAAAAAACGAAGTTTTTAAATTGCCTCGATGATCCTCACAATGTTTCAAGCTTTTTTTTTCTTAAAAACCTGAGGTGCCAGCTCTGTTCACGTGTCAGTCGACTTCTTGTTATCGTTGATAGATGTGTCATTTTCACCTTCACAAGTGTCTTCTTAGTTCTATATATAATATAATGTGTTTTACAATCAACTTTGAGAACACTTGAGGAAGTTGTATATTCAGCTTTTTCGCCGAGAAATACGTTCATTTAACAATCATTAGATTTAAAGTGAATGGACCTATCTCCAAAACGGATACTATCAGCCAGAATTATTTCACAATTTGCACTACTTCTTGTCCTTGAAGTCACGGCTAAGGGAAAATAATCGACAAATAAGAAGTTAATAATCCAGAAATTCGTCTCAAGAGGAATCAAAGTGTTGAAAGATTTTACCTAAGGAAATGTGGTATTCTATGTAACAGAAACTTCGATATTGTGCAAATTATCGATTTTTTTTTCTTTTTGCCGCGAGACTCGATGTAATTTTAATCTGCTTGTGCTTGAGAAAAAAAAAAAGAAGTTTATAAATTTTATCGGTGATCCTCACAATGTTTCCATCTATTTGTTCTTAAAAACTTAAGGTGCCAGCTCTATTTACGTGTCAATCGACTTTTTGCTGTCCTTCATAAATGTGATATTTTCACCTTCACAAGTGTCTTCTTAGTTCTGAATATAATATAATGTGTTTTATAATCAACTTTGAATACACTTGACGAAGTTGCATATTCAACGTTTCCGCCGAGAAATACGCTTATTCAGCAATCATTAGACTAAAGTAGAATGGACCTACCGTCAAAATGGATGCAATCAACAGGAACTATTTCACAATTTGCGCTACTTCTTGTCCTTGAAGTCAAGGTTAAGGGGAAAAAAAAATCGACAAATAAGAAGTTAATAATCCAGAATTCCGACTGAAGAGGAATTACAACATTGAAAAATTTTACCTGAGGAAATGTGGTTTTTGGTGAAACAAAAATCTTGATATTGTGCAAAAGTTCGTTTTTTTTTTTTTTTACCACCACTAGGCTCGACGTAATTATAAATTGCTTATGCTTGAGAAAGTTAAATCGAAGTTTTTAAATTGTCCCGGTGATTCTCACAATGTTTCAAGATTTTTGTTCTGAAAAAATTAAGGTGCCAGCTGTCTTTACGTGTCAGTCGACTTCTTGTTATCGTTCATAGATGTGACATTTTCACCCTTACAAGTGTCCTCTTAGTTCTGTATATAATATAATGTGTCTTACAATCAACTTTGAGAACACTTGCGGAAGTTGCATATTCAGCGTTTCCGCCGAGAGATGCGTTTATTCAGCCATCATTAGATTAAAAGTGAATGGACCTACCTCCAAGACGGATTCTATCAGCCGGAACTATTTCACAATTTGCACTACTTCTTGTCCTAGATGTCACGGCTAAGGGAAATAAAATCGACAAACAAGAAGTTAATAATCCAGAATTCCGTCTCAAGAGGAATTAAAGTATTGAAAGATTTTACCTAAGGAAATGTTTTTTTTTTTTTGTGTGTGTGTGTAACAGAAACTTTGATATTGTGCAAATTTTCGATTTTTTTTTTTCGCCACTAGAGTCGATTTAATTTTAAACTGCTTGTGCTTGAGAAAAAAAAGGTCTTCAATTTGTCTCGGTGATCCTTACAATGTATCAAGCTTTTTGTTTTTAAAACCTGAGGTGCCAGCTCTCTTGACGTGTCAGTCGTCTTCTTGTTGTCGTTCATAAATGTGATATTTTCACCTTCACACGTGTCTTCTTAGTTTTGAATATAAGATAATGTGTTTTATAATCAACTTTGAGAACACTTGAGTAAGTTGCATATTCATCGTTTCTGCCGAGAAATACGCTTATTCAGCAATCATTAGATTAAAAGAGAACGCACCTACCACAAAAACGGATGCTATCGGCCGGAACAATTTCACAATTTGCGCTACTTATTCTCGTTGAAGTCACGGCTAAGGGAAAAAAAAATTGACAAATCAGAAGTTAATAATCCAGAATTCCGTCTCAAGAGAAATCATAGTATTGAAAGATTTTACTTAAGGAAATGTGTTTATTTGTCTAACAGATACCTTTTTATTGTGCAAAAGTTCGTTTTTTTTTTTTTTTTTACTAGCACTAGGCTCGACGTAATTTTAAACTGCTTATGCTTGAGGAGAAAAACGAAATTTTTAAATTGTCTCGGTGATCCTTACAATGTTTCAAGCCTTTTGTTTGAAAAACCTAAGGTGCCAGCTCTCTTTACGAGTCAGTCGACTTCTTGTTATCGTTCATAGATGTGACTTTTTCACCCTCACAAGTGTCTTCTTAGTTCTGTATATAATATACTGTTTTACAATAATCTTTGAGAACATTTGAGAAAGTTACATATTCAGCGTTTTCGCCGAGAAATAGGTTTATTCAGCCATCATTAGATTAAAAGTGAATGGACCTACATCCAAAACGGATACTATCAGCCAAAACTATTTCAAAATTTGAAATATTTCTTGTCGTAGAAGTCACGGCCAAGGGAAAAAAAATCAACAAAAGAGAAGTTAATAATCCAGAACTCCGTCTCAAGAGGAATCAAATTATTGAAAGATTTTACCTAAGGAAACGTGGTATTTTGTATAACAGAAACTTTGATATTGTGCAAATTTTCGATTTTTTTTTTCGCCACAAGACTCGATGTAATTTTAACTGCTTGTGCTTGAGAAAAAAAAAAAAACAATTGTTGAATTGTCTGGGTGATACTCACAATGTTTCAAGCTTTTAGTTCTTAAAAACCTAAGGTGCCAGCTCTTAACGTGTCAGTCGACTTCTTGTTATCATTCATAAATCAGAGATTTTCACCCACAAAAATGTTTTCATAGTTCTGAATATAATGTGTTTTACAATCAACTTTAAGAACACTTGAGGAAATTGGATATTTAGCGTTTTCGCCGAGAAATACGCTTATTCAGCCATCATTAGGTTCAAAGAGAATGGACCTACATAAAAACCTGATGCAATCAGCCGTAACTATTTTATAATTTGCACTACTTCTTGTCCTTGAAGTGACGGCTAAGGGGAAAAAAAATCGATAAATCAAAAGTTAACAATCCAGAATTCCGTCTCAAGATGAATTACAGTATTGAAAGATTTTACCTATGGAAAGGTGATTTTTTTTTTTTTGTGTGTGTGTAACAGAAACTTTGATATTGTGCAAATTTTCGATTTTTTTTCGCCACGACACTATGTAATTTTAAACTGCTTGTGCTTGAGAAAAAAAAAACGAAGTTTTTAAATTGTCTCGGTGATCCTCACAATGTTTCAAGCTTTTTTTTTTCTTAAAAACCTGAGGTGCCAGCTCTCTTTACGTGTCAGTCGACTTCTTGTTATCGTTCATAGATGAGTCATTTTCACCTTCACAAGTGTCTTCTTAGTTCTGTATATAATATAATGTGTTTTACAATCAACTTTGAGAACACTTGATGAAGTTGTATATTCAGCTTTTTCGCCGAGAAATACGTTTATTCAACAATCATTAGATTTAAAGTGAATGAACCTATCTCCAAAACGGATACTATCAGCCAGAACTATTTCACAATTTGCACTACTTCTTGTCCTAGAAGTCACGGCTAAGGGAAAAAAATCTACAAATAAGAAGTTAATAATCCAGAAATCCGTCTCAAGAGGAATCAAAGTGTTGAAAAATTTCACCTAAGGAAATGTGGTATTTATTGTAACAGAAACTTCGATATTGTGCAAATTATCGATTTTGTTTTTTTTGCCGCGAGACTCGATGTAATTTTAATCTACTTGTGCCTGAGAAAAACAAAAGAAAATTATTTAATTGTATCGGTGATCCTCTCAATATTTCCAGCTATTTTTTCTTAAAAACTTGAGGTGCCAGCTCTATTTACGTGTCAGTCGACCTCTTGCTGTCCTTCATAAATGTGACATTTTCACCCTGACAAGTGTCTTCTTAGTTCTGAATATAATTTGATGTGTTTTACAATCAACTTTGAGAACACTTGAGGAAGTTGCATATTCAGCGTTTCCGCCGAGAAGTACGCTTGTTCAGCAATCATTAGATTAAAAGAGAATGGACCTACCTCCAAAACGGATGCTATCAGCCGGAACTACTTCACAATTTGCACTACTTCTTCTCCTTGAAGTCACGGGTAAGGGAAAAAAAGGATAAATCAAAAGTTAATAATTCAGAATTCCGTCTCAAGAGGAATGAAAGTATTGAAAGATTTTTCCTAAGGAAATATGGTTTTTTGTGTAACAAACTTTGATATTGTGCAAGTTTTCGATTTTTTTTTTTCGCCACGACACTCTATGTAATTTTAAACTGCTTGTGCTTGAGGAAAAAAAACGAAGTTTTTAAAATGTCTCGGTGATCCTCACAATGTTTCATGCTTTTTTTTTTTTCTTAAAAACCTGAGGT
>JAGKTI010021895.1:0-15512 GCA_018397915.1 Birgus latro | reverse complement strand
TAATGGCAGAAGGTACTGTTCTGATCTAATTGTTTAACCAAACCTGGCCTAACCTAGCTTAACTGCACCTAATATTTTAACCTAACATAATCTCCAGTTTGGAAGTTGGGAAACAAAATCCACACTTCCATTGCGCTGGAAACAATCGTAGGTACAGCTTCAGGAATGTGACGATAATAACAGGGAGGAAATTCTTCAGCAAGATGAAGAAATTTACCAAACTGAAACTAGAAAAGTACAGAAACAAGCAGGATGCATATGCAGAGATTTGGTAAGGTCTTTCTGCTATGTTAAGTGTACATTTACCGGTAAATAAATCAGTCTAACAGTACTTGTTTTTTGTTTCCGCCGGATTAATCGTGATTTTGGACTATTCAGTCACCCCTTCACACCATACAGCCCGGATAATTGGGCTATCTTTGTATTATTATATATATTATACCATTTGATTAACACAGTACAGTACCACAATGGTAGTCAAAACAGTTTAAAAACCGTTCATGTGGTCCGGACTAATGTCTGATATATTGGAAAAAGTCCGGATTAGCAGGGGGAAGTCCGGATGTTGCTTTTATCGGAATTTCACATTTTTCGGAATGGTTTGGGCCCCAATTAGTCCGTTATAGTGAGGTCTTACTGTATACTGTACATATTTTCTGGTGTAACCATTTCAATTTACTTGGCTCACTCCACTCTACACCGCCACCTTATCGAGTGTTTATCATCTTTCAGCACTTGGTGAAGGATTCTTCAGAGCAAATCCTTCAAAATCATTACCCATTACCTTCAGGGTCATCGTCAAGGAACAGTGAATTATCCTCTTGACTGTATTCACTGACAGATGAATTATGGACGAGGATTGGAGGTGTCACTTGTACCTTGCATACCGTGTGGTGTACTTTAAGCATTTTTCAAATACTGTACTGTACACTTTATATACCTAATTTTTTACAATCTTACAAACTAAAGATGTTGACTTTGTCTGCGTATTTCACTTATCACTTGTCACCCTCGAGCAGTATATCAGGGACTTCCAGGGAAATGATGTGGGTTGACTGAAGCAGAGCACGGGGGTACTAGTGATGCCGCCAGCGGGCCACCAACTGATGAACGAACAAACAAACCGCTCTCCGTGTGATTAATGTTTGGTGTCTTGAATATACAGTATATTAATACTAATATTAATGCAAACCCCTTTTCTAATTTTTTAGCATTTAGAAAGTACTTTATTGGTATAACTTAACTTTAAACACTTCAAATACTGTACTGTACACTTTATGCTCTAAATTATTTATGATCTTACAAGCTAAAGTTGTTCACTTTGTATACAGTATTTCACTTATCACTCGTCAGCCTCGAGCAGTATATCAGGGACTTCCAGGGAAATGATGAGGCCAGAGCATGGGGGAACATTAGTAACGTCGCCAGCCCACCACCAACCGATGCACAAACACAGAAACTGTGCGGACAATATGGTGGCCCCGGCCTGAGGTTAGGCAGTCCGAACTGCTTCCACCTTTTTCGGAGTTTTACCGATAAATAAGAAAAAATTCCAGTAGGCTCCTTGACTCTGAAAAAAGCAAATTCCAGTCTAGTGAAGTCCATTGTAGTGAGGTCATGCTGTATATATAAAGTTAGGTCAAGGAGTTCATTACAACAAAAGTCTGGTATAAACTGGTCCATACAAGCAAAGTCTCACTGTATTAAAGTGCCAGATATGGAAGAATTACTGTATTAGAGATTCTCCTAAGCTGTCAAAATCATGGGTCCAAATCAATTCTATACTGACCTGGGACTATTTGAGAGGACGGCACGTGAAGGCACCCCTGAGAGAGGGATGAGAGTATTGGACTGCCGAGCACTGCTACGTACAAGACGCACTCCCAAGGCAATCAGTTCCTTGGTACGTTTCACTTGGTAAATGTTGAACTCCACCTGGAAGAAGGGTAGGGATTAATGCCCACTAAGTGCATAAAGGTCATTAAGTGGTGGCTGAATTGGCAGAGAGGTGGCCTGCAGTCCTATTGGACCCAGGTTCGAATCCTGGCTGGGGCAGGAAACAGTTTAAGGATTCGAATTTCATAAAGCAGACTTTACTGATCTACCAGAAGACCTGCCAACATGTCATAAAAATATCCCTGCTAATACCAATATATACACCAATCCTGTATGAGACAGCCCTAGCATGTATTCAATATGGATAGTGGGAGTTGGCACCAAAGTGGTGGCATGTGGAGGTGTATGGTATATAGAACAGGCTGTGAAACCTATGCCCAGTCTCTCTCTCTCACACACATACACACACACAAAATGAAATTTATATCCAGGTCCCCAATTGTACTGCTGGATGAAGTAGGACATGGGGAAAACAACTCTGTCCGGTTCGTGAATCGAATAAGGTCTTCCATTTGCAAATTGGATATGCTACAACTGTATCACCAGAAATTTTACAAAAAATAATATCAATCAATGTGTAAACTCTTCTTCACACTCTTAAATTCTTATTTCATCCATCCATCCATTATCCAATCCTTTTATACCCTATCAGGAGCACAGAGGCTTGGCTCAGTTTGGACATACAAGGTGAGGATGACCAGGTAAAGTTTTCAGGGTCACTGTTACAATGAAAAAGTGCCACGGTATTCTACAGTTATCAAAGCTAGCCCAAGCAGGATTCATTTGAGCCACTTACCCCATACAACTAGTTGAGCATACTGGATGAAACTGGCAATCAACTTCACTGGCAGTAATAGTAGGGAGTAGGCTGTAGCACCAGCTGAACAGAGTGGGACTCCCGAGGAGGATGGGAATGCAGGTGACAAGGAAAGCTGGAGCTCCTGTTTTACTAGCCATCAGGATATCCTGACCATCCCCCTTTGCTGATCTTTTTCAGTGTGACCCTAACATGGGGAGTAGGCCAGCATACTCTCCCACACACTTTTCTCTATCTCATACACTACTGAACATGTGCTTTAAACACCACCCAACGTACCCCACTATGTAAAGGGTATGCAGCCAGAAAACTTTATCCCCTCCACCTAGTGGTGGGGCATTTGTCTTTTTAGTGTAATAGGAAAAACATATGGTAGGATACTTATTAACAGAATTAGGGAAATATCAAAGGAATTAGTCAGAGAAGAACAGGGAGGCTTCAAGAAGGAAAGAGGTTGTGCAGATCAGATATTCAACCTAAGGTGTTGAGTGGAAAAGTTTCTAGAGAAGGGAATGAAGTTGTATGCTGCCTTCATGGATCTGAAGAAAGCATATGACAAAGTGGATTGACAAGGAATGTGGAAAATAAAATGAAGTTAATGGGAAGCTGTTGAATACTGTGAAAATTATGTATGAGGGCACCTGGGCTGCAGTGCATATGGATGATGGGCGCCTGGGCTGCAGTGCATATGGATGATGAACCGAGTGAATTTTTCTATCTGAATGTTGGACTGAAACAGGGATGTGTCATGTCCCCATGGTTGTTCAATTTGTATATGGATGGAGTTATACAAAAGATATAAAGTTGGGCAGTGGATATTAGAGTGGCCCAAATGAGAGAAGACAGTGTTTGGAACCTTCCTATTCTGTTGTTTGCAGATGATACTGTATTGGTAAGTGATATTGCAGTGGAACTGAGAGGCTTGGTGAATGAGTTTGAGGGAGTATGTGAGAACTGGAATATATGGGTGAATGTTCAGAAGAGTAAAGATGTGGTCTTCATGAGAAAATAAAAAGTCTCTGAATGCAGTGTGGCTGGATAGTAGGGAAATGGAAAATGTGAGTTCTTTCAAGTACTAGGATAATGAGATGAATAAGGACTTAAGTTTAGAGGATGAAGCGCTTGAAAAGGTACAACAGGGAAGAAAGACTACTGGTTAATTGACAGCTGAAATAAGGAAATGAGTGTGGAAGTTAAAAAAATTCACTATGACATTATTGTGATACCTACTCTAACGTATGAAAGCAAAGCTTGAACCCTATTGGATGGCTGGACAGAAGTCATGCATGACAGCAGTGGAAAGGGGTTATCTTAGGGGAGCATGTGGTTACATGGAGAGAGGGGTTGACGAATGAGGAAGTGATGGAGCACTGTGGTGTGAATGAGGATGTGATACAAAGTATTTAGAGAAATACAATGAGGTCATTTGGCCATTTGGAGGGGATGGCGAGTGTGGCTAACAAAGAAAGTGTGAGTGAGTAAGTGAGGTCGATGGGGAGATCAAGAATGAGATTGAGGGATGCAGAGGTACAGGATATGGGAGTGGGTTGTGAGCTGAGGGAAGGGTAGCAAAATGGCAGGGGACAGGACAACATGGAGACGATTTGTTTGTGGCCACTCCCTACCCCTACAAGATTAACCCGATAGCTGCCACATACATCATATGAAAAAAAGCATGCGACTGTGACGTACATCATATGATCTTTTTTCTTTTTAGGGGTGTGCTACATTTTTCACCCAAATGTCCATAAATAGCGTTTGGCATTTCAACCGAGTTATTCCTGCCACATTCTGCACGTCTCCTCACCACCCACACTTGTCAGCGACTCGTTATCGAGCATGCAGGGCAGAAGTCAGTCACCTTCGCTGCCTGGGAGACTGAAGATGCACAACTTCATTACTTCACCACGGCCAAACAAAGGTAAATAATTAACTCATATTTGGTTTTCCTACTCTTTTCATTGCACTCTCATTTATAAGAACAAGAATTATTTTTGAAGGGGGAAAAAAATCCCATTTTTTTTTAGCATACAGGGATCGACCACAAAACCTAATGCCACAGTTAACAGGTTAATGTGTCTGACTCTAGACAGATTAGACACACCCAGTGGCATACCTGATGGGATGTGTGGCACGTGCTCTGCGCTCGAATCTGTACCAAAGGGTACAGAGTACTGCAGTTCCCAGGTTGCCACTTCCGCCTAACAGAGAGAGGCACGAATCAGGGAGCACAGTCAACCCCTGCTATTCATGGGTTCACACATTCATGGATTTTTCAGGAAAATAATTCTGAAAATTCACGGGAAGATATTTCCTGCTTTTCCCACAGCAACAGCTGTTCCTAGTGGTTCATGAATGAATTTTTTGCATGATTTCGGTGAGAAATACTGTAATCCTGCTGTGCAGTACAGATCATTTATCATTCATCGTGCATCATGTACTGCATGCCAAACTCTCATCATCACCACATGGGTGAATACAGTATACTGTACCCAGAAACACTTGTGTATCACCCTGTAGCTAGATTTTTAGGGAAATAGTAATGTGCCATAAATTGCATTTACAGGTCTCATAGTAGGCCTGTAGGTAGTGGGAATAATTAAAACAGTGAAACTAGTGATTTTTGCAGACAGTACTGACTATTCGCAGATTTCACCCACTCGTGGGGGGGTCCAGTATGTAGCTAACCCACGTGAATAGCAGGGTTCGACTGTAGTGCTCTAGGAGGCTGCCCTATCAGTGGGTGTATTATAGTGGGGCAGTTACAGTGCACTCACTTGATGTAGTGCTCCCTACTTCTTCCTTAGCCTTTATTATTCTTTTTCTGTGCCTGTGCCTGCCCTCCTCTCTTCCTATTTCTCCCAACTTTCCTGTCACTTCTTACTACTTTTCTTTCCTTTACAGGTGGCTTTACATTGAGTGACAAACCAAATGGTTTCCTGTAAGCCAAGAAACCATTTACAGCGCTGGGTGGTAACCATATAACCAAACCATACGTGCTCCCTACGTGTCAACAAGTGGGTTGGTGGAGGGTTAGTGCCCCTCCCTGTAAAATAAATAACTCAAAGTCAAATGGCCACCCCTTACGGGATTATGATGTCTGGCAATAGATAGACAAATAGTTATAGTGCCAAGGCACACCTGGAGGGTGTACCTGCAGCTGTGCTTGAAGGGTGTCCTGAAGCCACAGCCAGCCACTTAGCTATGGGTCCCAGGTCCTGTGCCTGACTGTGCTTGTGCACGTGGGCAGAGCCCATAGTCGGTCTCCTCCTTGACTTACCTGACTTACGACAAAATGAGGAAAAAATAGCAATAAAAGCATGCCTGTGAAAAATCAAATCGCCCAAGGGGTTCAGAGTGGCTGTGTGGAATGTAGATAGTTTGAAGGGAACAGCATGGGTAGTAGTAGAGATGCCAAGTAGAAGGATGGTGGTTGTTTGTTGCATACAGGAAGTCACATTTAGATTTTTGTTGTGTACAGGAAGTCACATTTAGATGTTTGTTGTGTACAGGAAGTCACATTTAGGGGAGGGTCAGCTAGAATGATTGCTAGTAGACTGTAAGTATAAGCTATTTTAGCAGGGAAGTGCAAACTGATATGGTAGTGTGGGTGACCTGACTGAGGGGAAATGAGTGGAATATGTCATGAATGTAATGGAAGTGAACAGAAGTAATTTTGCAGTGAGGATATCATTTGGTAAACTCAGTATTTCAGTTATTTTGGGCTATGCTCCACAGGTTGGCTTGGATGATGAAGAAAAATGCTGCTTCTGGGATGACACAATACATGTGTTTGGTGGTATGGGGGATGATGATACTGTAGTTTTGGGTGGTGATTAATTGGTCATGTGTGTGAAGCAGCTGCAGGATATGCGGGATGCACATATAGTACAAGGAATGCAGAAGGGGGGGGGGAATGAACATCACTATGAGCAACATGCATTTTAAGAAATGAGTAGGCTGATTACATATGAGTCTGGAGGTAACAATAGCCAGATTTACCATTTTCTGGTCAGGAGGTTGGTGCAGTATGCCAAAGTTATTGGGTAGCAAAAAGTGTGTGCAGCAATGCAAATTACTGATATGTGCATGGTAGGTGGGGGCACTCACAATTCACTCACTGATGTAGTTCTGCTTTGGGTGTCTGCCCTATCCTCTCCTCCATCCTCCCTCTTCTATCTTTCTTTCCTTCATTCTTTCCTCTTTCTTCTGCCTACAGGTGACTTTACAATCCCTTTTCTGTCTTTCTTTCCTTCACTCATTACTCTTGCTTCTGCCTATGGGTGGCTCTACACTGAGTGACAAGCCAAATGGTTTCCTGTACACCAGGAAACCATTTACTATGCTGGGTGGTAACCAAATTACCAAATTATCACGCCTGATAGTTCAGTGGGTAATTAAGGTGCTCCAATCGGATTAAGCCTGTGTAAGTTTATATCCGAAGGGTGGCTGGGATTTATTGCTCATGTAATGCCACTCAGGAATTAGTGAGGCTGGTCACTCTCATCTTAAATGTCAGGACCAACTTGTCTAGCCCCGGGTTCCAATGCTCTTTATGGGGCAGCATAGGATTGGATGATGGATGGATGGATAGACATGCTGCTTAAGAGAAGCAGTGGTTAAGAGAAGGACCCATGTACCCAGGAAGAAAATATTTAATTTGAAAACAAAGCAGTAAAGGATGCCTTCTACAGAGAGATGAGTTGAGTGGTAGCTATACACGAAACTGTTGACAGAAGTCTTTGATAAGTACAGAGCTCTCGAGAATAATCTCCTGCGAGTTACTAATTCAGTGTGTGGATGGATAATGGATCCTCCAAGACATAATGTAACATAGTGGTGAGATGAGGGTGTAGAAGGCACAGTTAAGGAGAAAAGAAGACTTTTCTAAGAATGGAAAAGGGATAGTAACTGAGAGGAATACTTGGCTGCCAAGCACTGGGCTAGAAAGGAGGTATACAGGGGAAAATGAGAGTCTCGGACACTTTTTCTGGATAATGTAAACAATGCTGAAAGGAAGAATATGGTATTTAAGGCAGCAAATCAGATTAAGAGGGAAAACAGGGATATCACAGGTGAGCAGAGCGTGAAGAATGATGAAGGAAAGGTGGTGGTGGACAGTGAGGACATAAAAAACACAAGGAGAAAGCAGTGAAATCAGCTGCTGAATGAGGAAATTGACTGGAACATGGAAGATCTGGAGTCAGCTGATCTAGTGATTCACCTTGATCTAGAGATTTGCCCTTGGCCTTTGATGCTGCTATTGTGAGCAAGGCAAAAAGAAACATACAGTTGGGGAAGGAAGCAGGTGTGTCTGGGTTGACTGCTCCAATGTTGAAGGCCCCAGGAGGTACTAGTTACTGACATGATAAATTCAATTATATATGAGTGTGTTGTTTCATATGACTGCCTGAAGAATGACTGCAAAAGTGTATAAGGGGATGGGTGGTGTCCTGGAAAGAGGAAACTATAGGGGCATGAACTTTTGGACCAGATAATGAAGAAAATCCTAGAGGGTACAATGGGGATAAGAGTAAATACTTATGAGATGCAGCTTGGGTTTATGTCAGGCAGAGATGATTAATACCATTTTCACTGCCTGATAACTTCAAAGAAAAATATATAGAAAAGAAAAATGAGATATACTTTGTTTTTGTTGATTTGGAGAAGGCCTTTGACATAGTCCCAAGGGAGGTGGTGAAGTGGGCAATGAGAAAGCTTACTTTCGAGAGTGGCTGGTTAGAGTGGTTATGGCACTGTATGTGGATGCTCACCCCCATGAGACTGAATGGATATTTGAATGATGAGTTTTCTTTGAATGTTGGCATGCATCAGCGGTAAGTCCTGAACCCCTTGTTGTCTGTCATGGTGCTTGATGCTCTCTCACGTGACTTCAGAAATGGCCTCCTATGGAAAATGATGTATGGTGATGACTTGGTGCTGACTGCAGAGATTGAAAGGGAGGCAGAGGAAAGATTTAGGAAATGGAGAGATGGAATGGGGCACAAAACAAGTTGTAGCTATGGTTGGTGGCGGTACTACTAAGGCAGAGGGAGAGTGGCCATGTGCAGTTTGCCACATGGGTGTGGGAAGCAGTTCCATCTAGTGCAGTGTCTGTGACAAGTTGGTGTTTATGTTATGTAATGGTATTAGAGGCAGACTGTGAAAAATTGCTAAATCTGCGTGTGCGGTGTGTCAAGGCGTGTAGAGTTTGTCAGGCATAAAAGGATTGATTTTGCTGGAGGGTCTCTAAGTGTGTGGAGGAGTTTGTTATTTGAGGAACATGTTATGTGCTGGAGGTGGGGATGGAGCTAATTCTGTGGCCCCAGTAAGGTGGTGGTGAAGGAAGTTCAGGGAGCTGTTGCCTCTCCTAATACTGAGAGGGCCCTTCCTCCATGCTAAGGGATCTGTGTATACAGAATGTGTTAGGAATGTAATGCTGTATGGTAGTGAGAATTGTATGTGCAGTAAAGGAAGAGGGTATTTGTGGGCTAAAGCATAAAGAAATGTCAGTGATTAGACTAATGTGCAGTGCATCGTTTTTAACCCCCCCCCCCCAACTGAAGAGTTGAGAGGAAGAACAGGACTGGAGTGTACTGGTGTTGTGATGAGGTGGGGTTGACTTATGGTTTGACATGTTGTGAGGATGAAGGATGACAACTGGGTGCAGAAGGTGAGAAGTGTGAACGTTGGGGGTGAAGTTGTGAGAGGCAGACTGAAAAAGACTGGGACAAGGTCATAGAATGTGACCACTGGGATAAGGGACTGACTGGGGAGGCTGCAAGAGATGGAGCATGTTGGAGCCTTTAAAAATGAAAACGATATAAGAAACACATATAAGTAAACCTTACAGTCCCTCTCACATGCTCTCTCCCAGTCTTCCTTACTGGAAACAGGTGATCCACACATCACCTCTTACAAATAAATCCATCATTCACCAAACATTTTGATATCTTGGAGGAAAAACACCAAATGCAGTGAAATGCCATCTGGAAGCCATTACAAGTGAAACACTGAATAATTATCTATGCAGAAACTCCAAATCAGCTTTAAGATATAAACCTTTAAAGAAAAATCCATTCATAGCACCTTAACTGACTAAATCATCAGGCAATGAGTTGTTTATGTACTTATTTTTTTCTTTTTAACCCGCCCCGTCCCGTTCACGTATGATGCACGTCACCCCAAACCCGCCTCTCACTCCCGATGACATGCATCGTACATCATGCAATTGCAAGGCCCATCGTTTCTACATTTTTCAAGTTTTGCGGGAGACTTTTGGTAAGCATAAATGGGAGACCTTCCTCTACCCCCAACCAGGTGCCAACACTGCCTGACCCTGTGTACCCCCCCCCCCCAGGGATGCGCCACTTTCTCGCAACTCACCTCTTAGCAGTGACCTGGCATGTAGAACCACAGTCTCTCCGATGACGAAATTCAAGGCGAAAGTGATTCCCAATGTGGAGGACAAAGATTATGTGGTACCAGAGTTAGTAATGAACAGACGTAATGAGAAGGTAACGTCGCCAAGGTAGGTGCAGTATGTTGATGTGCTTGCTGGGTGAACAACGATTATATCGGCAATATTATTGTGTGAAAACCAAAATACTATTGTATTACATATAAATTCGTACCAAATAAATAAATAATTACCAAGTCTGAGTGGTTTTGGTTAAGTTTCCCTCACATAGGGAGTGTCTTTTGTGAAGCGTGCACCATAGCAGGCGGTAGCCAGATGAGGGCTCTCTCACCTGTTTAGTGCATTTTCTTACTACTGGTAAGTGCTTTCTCGCTGAATTTTTGATGTTTCTCACCAAAAACGAAGGTTTGAGCCAAAGAATGACAAGTCGAAAATTTGCCGGGATCTGGGGGTGGTTAGGTAAAAAGTTGCCGGGACAGGGTGGGTTAATGCAAGAAAGAAGGAACCAAAGTCTAAGAGCCCACAAACCATTCGGGGGAGGGGGGCAAATTCAAGATCTGTTCATTTTGAGATGCCTGGACACAGCATTTGAAAAACTGGACATCATAGGATGTAGGAAATACAGACAGAGGGAGACAGTTCCAGAGTCGACCTGCTGTGTACATGAAGGACTGGGAGTAACGGTTAGCTCTTGCATTAAAGGTTGGACAGAAAAAGGATGAGAGTTTATTGTTAGAGGGGTGCTACGTGACTGTCGTAGAGGAGGAGGGATGCAAGCAGATAGTTCAAAGAAGCAGTGACCATTGAAGTAGCGATAGAAAGGAGATAATGTTGCAACAGTGTGGCAAAGAGACAGAGGTTGAAGGAAGTCAGTAAGAGGAGGAAAGTTAATGAGATGAAAAGCCTCTGACTCACCACACTGAGAAGAGCTGTATGTGGGGAGCCTTCCCACACATAGGAGTCATACTCTACACATAACTCGTGTGTACAGTCAACAACTGTGCAGAGGTAAAGAAGGTACGGAGTCAGCTCAGCACACCTAATTTCTTGGGAACAGATTTTACAGGTGATGTAATATGATCTTTCCACGATAAGTCCCGAGTGAATGAAACCCCAATACGTTCAAGGATGATGCAGGACTGAGCTGGATATTATTAAACATTACTGGGTACTCCTGTGGTAGATTTTGTCGGGTTGATAGGTGTAAGAACCGAGTCTTTGATGTATTAAAAACAACAAGATTATTTTCACACCAGTCAGAGATATGAGCCAAGTCAGACATTAGGGGTAACATTGCCTCATCCCTTGTTTGTTGAAGTAACTGCCGAGCTGGAGGTTGCGGGAACCAAATGGACAGGTGAATGGTGGAATCATCCGTGTATGAGTGGATGGGGTTGGCTGTACAGCTTAGGTCATTGATGACTATGAGGAAGAGAGTTGGTAAAAGGACCAAGCCCTGAGGAACACCACCATTGATAGATCTAAGAGAAGAACGATAGCTGTCTACAACAGCAGCTATAGATCGATCTGAAAGGAAGATATAGATGAAGGCACAAATAGAAGGATAGAAACCGTAAGAGGGTAGTTTGGAAATTAAAGATTTATGCCAGACACGATCGAAAGCCTTTGAGATCTCAAGTGCAATGACAAAGCTTTCGCCAAAGTCCCGAAAGGAGGATGACCACAAGTCTGAATGGTAGGTGAGAAGATTGCCAGTGAAACGTCCCTGACGGAACCCATACTGATGATCAGAAAGAAGGTTGCAATAGGAAAGATGCTTTAAGATTTTTCTGTTAAGAACAGACTCGAAAACTTTTGAGACAAAGGATGTTAAAGCAACTGGGCGATAGAGGGATGGGAATGGTCACCCTTCTTTAGGACTGGCTGAATGAGAGCAAATTTCCAGCAAGAAGGAAAGATACAAGTTGACAGACAAAGGAAAAAGTGTTTACCTTGGCAGGGTGTCAGCAAAGAAGCACAGTTCTTGAGGGCAACAGGAGGGACTCCATCTGCCCCATATGCCTTGTTAGTATTGAGGCCAGGGATGGCAGAAAATACATCAGCTGAAGAAATTTAAATGTCAGCCATGAGGAAGTCAGAGGGGGAGAAGTGATGGAGAACAGCACCAGAATCGTCTAAGGTGGAACTGGAGGAGAAAGTCTGAGCAGCGAGATCTGCTTTAGAAGAAATAGCTACAGGGCCATCAGTGTAGAAAAGAGGAGGGAAGGATGATGAGATAAAGTTAGAAATTATTTTTAGCAGAGCGAAGAACAGACTTAGAACAATACCAGGCAGAAACATAAAGATGTGATTCAGGGGTGGGTTGGCTCTGGTACCTATTAGAGGCCCTCTCCTTGTTGCGGACAGCATTAGAACAAGCGTTATTAAACCAAGGCTTTCTTGCATTAGTCAAATGATATGAGAAAGGAATGTATGCTTCCATGCCCAAGAGAATAACCTCCTTAACGCGCGAGGCACACTTAGATGGCTCCCGGCCATGGAAGAAGTAATCACTCCAGTGAAAAAGAAGTACTGCCTGAGGGCCTCCAAACCAGCAGCTCCACAGTGCCACAACCGACGTTTCTTTGGAGGGTCCACAGGTCGTACTGGAGCAATAGGACAGGTTAAGGTACTATGGTTGTGATCGGAAGAGCCGAACGGAGAGGAAAGATTAACAATGTAAGCAGAAGGATTAGTTGTAAGGAAAAGGTCAAGTATGTCAGAACTCTCTCCAAGGCAGTCAGGGATATGCGTAGGGTGCTGTACAAGCTGCTCTAGGTCACTAATGATAGAAAAAATGTAGGCCTGTTCACCAGGTGGGTCAGTGAAGGAAGAGGAGAGCCAAAAGTGGTGGTGAACATTGAAATCTCCTAGAATGGAGATTTCAGAGAAAGGAGAAACGGATAGAATGTGTTCCATCGTAGCAGTAAGATAGTTGAGCAATTTTTCATAGTCAGTAGAATTAGGGGATATGTAAACAGCACAGACATATACAGTCAGAGAATGACAGGAAAGCCGAAGCCAGAGAGTACAGAATTCAGAAGAATCAAGTTCAGGAACACAAGAGCAAGAGAAGTCGATGTGTACATATACACAACAGCCACCTTTGGCTTTGAAATGAGTATAGAGAAAGTAGGAGGATACAGAAAAGGGATTGCTATCAGTTGCCTCTGACAGCTGAGTCTCAGTTAAGAAGAGATGAGGTTTGGAGGAGGAGAGGTGGTGCTCAACAAAGAAGAAGTTAGGGGAAAGGCCATGAATGTTGTAGAAATGAAGAGGAAGTGAATCAGACAGTGGTTCCAGGCAGCTCATTGAGTCGTCAATGGGAGAGGGGGGGGTGGGGGGGGCATTTTTATCCCCCCCCCCCCTCACTCCCGGACTGCGAGGCTGCGTTATTAGACGCCACTTTTTCTAAAATTTTGAAAAGAATTCAGTTAAGGGATACGATCAGGAACTAGTCCCGAGGGCTGTTGAAACTGGAGCTCCAGCTCTCCCTGTCATCAGCTTGCCATTCACCTTGAGAGTACTGTCCTGCTCAACTGGTGCTACAACATACTCCTCATCACCCACAACAGTAAATAAAGAAAATACTTTGCCTGTCACTCATGCACAGTCACCTAAAGATAATACCCCACTAAGTGGATGATGGGCACCCCCATCCACCACTACACCACAAGATTTAATTCAACTTAAGAGAGACACCTGAGATTGGAAGAGCTAATGTCAACCTACTAAAACATACCAAAGCTGAACAACTCACCTTATCTCCAACTTGTGGGGGTCTATCACAGTTTTTGGCATAGTAATTAATTGTTTGTTTGACTCCATCCTGAAGGTATGATATAACCCCTGGCTCATCAGACTTTTCAGTGGGTGAGGATTGGCCATTAGTCTTGCTTGGACTCCGTGGGTTTGCTGGAGCCTCTACCACTACCTATGAGCCAAACAAATAACTAAATAAATAAATAAAAAACAAACAAATTTAAAGAAATATGACAACTATCAATGTGATATATGAACAATACCTATAAAACAAATATCACTGACATTAAATCACATTTACTGAAACTGTATACATGGCGCATCATTCAGTCAACTGCACCGACACTTTAATAAGACTACGCAAGCATCACAGTAAACACACTGTAAATATTCTTGTGGTCTACTCACGTGGCCATGAACTCCCTCTGTGACTAGTATCTCAAACTTAACAGTGCCTGAATTTACACGATGGATACGGATTGCACTCTGGCGGTTAGGTGACTGGTTGGTTGTGTCCTGATGGTTTTGGAAAAAGAAATACAAACTTAATTGACTACCTACAACATTTTATCTGAATATGCACATTTTTATGCTTCAACTGCACGGAATAAATTGTACCATAAATCTACAGAGGTTCCTCTGAAATAGAGTTTCAAATATTCTAACAAACTACTGAACTAGTGTTAACAGAAAACATTTTGTTAGGAAAATATTTCAAAAAGTACTATGTTATTTTGTTCTAGTTTTGTTTCCCCCCCCCTTATTCTGGCCTCTAGATTTTACCCAACACATGCACAAATTAATAAACCTGACTGCATGACAATCTCCTTAAAGGGAAAGAGATACGTAAAATTCACGTGAAATGCACGTGAAAGCTGGAGCTGTACTGGCTCTATTTTGTATGTGTTAGTAAATACTGTATACCAGTACAGTACAGTATATGTTAATTACTGATATTAATCCCTAATGCCATGATTGGTATCCAGTACTGATATGGCTGTAAAATGTTTCATGCCAATGTCTGAAAGCCTGCACCCTCATAGGTTGTCTGTAAGCTCAAGCAGCCCCCTTGCCCGTGCTGCATCAGTCACTCATTCGTTTTTGTTTTTAAAGGCTCCAGCATTCTTGCATGCATCGGCCTTGGTCACCTAATGGCGGCTCTCCATGCTACTTGATCTCCTGCAGCCTCCTTGCTCAGTCCCTAATCCCTGACTTCATCCCAGGTCTTTCTCATTCTACCTCTCACAACCCTACCCACATTATTAACACTTCTCACTTTCTGCACCCAACTGTCATCCCCCATCCTCTCCACATGCCCAAACCACCTCAACCTACTCCTCTTCATCACAAAACCAATACACTCCAGTCCCATCCTACCTCTTACCTCTTCCATCATAAACATCACCCCCCCAAGACCTCGCATTCAAGGACGCACTGCACATCCACATAATCGTTGTCATTTCTGTATGTCTAAGTCTGCGAATATCCTCTTCCTTAACTGCCCATGTCACACTACCATACAGCATTACACTTCTAACACATGCCAAATACAAAGATACTTTAGGCACGGAGGGAGGGCCCTCTCAATGTCAGGAGAGGCAACAGCTCCCTGAACTT
>JAGKTI010021894.1:216-13577 GCA_018397915.1 Birgus latro | reverse complement strand
AGTGAGGGAAGTAAAGAATAATCCAATAAAAGGAATATGGAAATAGATGTTGCGAGAGAGGGAGAGAGAGAGTGAGTGTGTGTGTGTGTGTGTGTGTAATGTTACTCCCTGATTTTGCCTCGTATATGTTTACCTAGTCATACGCTTGTTTTGATCAGCCATCCTTAACATGCTGATTGTTTATGTTCTGACAGACCATTAACTTCAGCTCAGAATTATTGCCGACAAGGTATCGAATGGAGAGACGTGTAAAAGGTAAACCTGGAGAGAGTTACGGAGCAGGTGGAGTAAAGGTGGTAAGTGGGGTGAGTGGAGTTGCAGCTCATTTATCCAACAGCATTTTAGTAATCTACCTCCTGTGGGATGTGGATAACAGGGGTCTGGGGACACTGAACTGGATGGCTTATGATTTCTTGGCATCCAAATATGTACAGACGACGATTCTATTTTGATAATATTTTTCCATGTCAACGTCTTCTTAGGCTTCCCCCACTTTAAGCAAGTTTACATGGAGATTAATGAACATCACTTCTTTCCGGAGTATGTATGAGGTACGGCACAGCACACTTCTACGTGCTTTAGCTCCAGTCGCTTTGGTGTTGGAGAGGGACATCTTCAAGGGGTGCTAACGATATGACTTGGCTTTGGAGGTGTCCGAATATCCCAACGTCTCATAGTCACCTCCCTATCCCGCCCGAAAGGAGGAGGATGGGCGGCGGGAAATGGGCGGGTTTTGGCCTGCAGTTCTGGGGTTAACACTACTAATACTGCTGTTGTCTCTCGCGATCTAGAACTCTCTCACAATTGACCGTGTTGACGTCGTTCGCAAGACATGGCTTCAGGACACAGGTTGGTAAATATTCTACTCCGGTGGTTTGAGCGCAGTAACATACGATTAAATAAGCGTTTTTGTTTTCGTTAATGGCTAGTACATGTCTTTTGTTGGGTACAGACTACATTACATTATGTATTCTGTTTGAAATCCTATATCAGCTGAAGAGTATGGAGACCAGAAGGGGAAGAGAGTGACACAGGGAAAGGGAATTTTTAATGTAAAGGAGGTAAATAAATGAAAAATGGTGAAAGTAAGGGAGGGAGTGAAGGCAAGAATGAGGAGAGTAGTTTGCGGGACGTGAAAGTAACGAATAGGAACGAAAGCATGACGGGAATTTGGAAGTTAGTTACCAGATAATTTCTAAACTGGTCATAGTCAGGCGGCAAAATAAAAGAGTTATGCATGAAGATGGAAGGAAATGGCGGAGGGAAAACTGAATGAAAGGAAACGAACGACGAGGGTTTTAGAGCAGTCGACTGAAAAATGACGAGGCTTGGGAAGGAAGGTGTGTGTTCGGGGACGGAAATTAATCAGCCAAGTATTCAAGGAGGGAAATTAATCAGTGTTGGAGGAGCTTTACTTTCAGGAAGGTGGAAGAGGAGACGAGAGAGGAGATGGGGGTGATGATACACTGAGAGAGAAAATGCAGGGAGAGAGAAGGTGAGCGTGGAGGTGAAATATGGAACAGTGATTTGATAGCTGTAATATCATCCCTATCTCACCCGATCCTATGGTTGGTAAAGAGGTGTGAATGATGGTGATGAAGTTCGTATTTCCAGTTAAGTATACGCCACAAAATTAATCACGTCACTACTGATTCACTCTCACTGCACCACCACGTCTGAGCTGATCTGAATTTTGAGTTTGTGACACCAGCATTACTCTTTGGGGTCACATGGAGTTATTCAGACCACTACTACGGGAAACTTTCAATATGTTGGTCTGTATCAGTGTACATCCATGTAGTGACATCCGTTTGCAAATAATGATAATAATAAAAATAAAAATCATCATCATCATCACCATCATCATCATCACCATCATCACCATCATCATCACCATCATCCCCACCACCACCATTACCATCATCATCATCATCATCATCATCATCATCCCGCTGCCTTTTCCCACATGTAGATAGGGTGAGGTACAGTATGGAGAGCAAAGATACGGAAAGATAACGATAGTGTAGAATAAACAATACCATACCCAATGAAATGGATCAAACACCCCTTCATTTAATATCCACTGCCCGGGAATCGTGGCTCCTCCTCACATGAACACTTTTTCACAAGCAGCTTCATAATTATCTATCAGAGGAGTCAATCAGAACACTGTCATGCTGAAAAAAGAGGGTGGGGATCCCGTGTCACGTAATCCTCCGAACAGTTTCATCCCTTTTCAGTTCCCAGTCCTTATCAGCCTCCGTACCTGTTTTTCTCACGCATTCATTTAACATATTTATTCACCTCCTTGGACAACCAACCCTACCGCCACCTTTTAACTCACTCACACAAACCTTTTACATCACCCTATTTGTATTCATTCTCTCCATAGGGCCATACAACCTAAACACGAACTCTTCACCTCTGTTGTCAATGATCCTCCTTACTCCACATCTTTCACGAATCACGCCATTACTTATCCACTCCATTCCACGCCTTCCACACACCTCTCTCAAGTACGCCATTTCCACAGTTCTGACTTATGATATTTGGATTCCATGCCACATTTATACGACAATATATATGCACAAATACTCCCCATGCAATCAACTTAAGTCTGCCATTTTCAGACCTGCTTCGTATCAAGGTTTTCACAGTACCATCGGCTTTCCTTCCCTGTCCCACTCCACTTTCCACTTCCTTTGCCCATTCATCTCTCTTTTCTATCACTGCAACCTGGTACTTAAACTCTTTCACCAGTTCAAGTGTCTCTCGATTAATCAGAACATCACATTTGGAGTCACATTCTCCTTCAACAATCATCACTTCAAGGCACAAAGTTCACAGCCATAATAAAACTCAGCACCAGTCTGAAAATCTCCTCTTTTCTATTAGTCAGTAGCACAGCACCATCTGCATATATCAGATCTGAAAATATTGCACCCTTCACCATGCATCTGTATTCTCATCCTTCCCTCCATCACTTCCGGAGTCAGGGACCATAAACACCTAAGCTGTCACACAGAAAATGAAGTAATGTATAGCACTGGCTTTCCAATAATATCCTTTGCCCCGTGAGAGTTGCCTTCTAAGTGGTTCTGTTTCCTGGCCAGTCTGGTCGAAATGCTGCTGAAGAGTAATCATATCAGTCCCTTACATACGTTGAAACAGCCAGGGGCGTATGGAAGCTGTCAAGATTTCAGTCTTTTTTGTATATTGTCTCATAGAATTCACGAGATTTGAAACATACTTATCCCCACAAGTAATACCCCCATGGTCTTTTTCATGATTAGTATTTGCTATTTTTTGATTCGATATTTTGTGTATTTATGCACAAGCCACCAAGCATGGATGTAGCCGTCCACAAATATTTTGCAGGTATTCTTCTTCCCAGTAAGACAAATTCACCTCAGCTTCTGTGTGGTGTTTTCTTTATTCATGAATATACTTGCGCAAACACCCGATATCTGGGTATTTTCACAGGACATGCATACTTTAGTTAGATGTTCATCGTTACGTTTATTGCACAAACAAGCAGTCTCAATGGTGTTTGCCTCGGAGTGGAAAAATAAAAATAATTGTTTTTCGAGTGATGAAAGTTACTCTGGGCGCTCAAAAAAAAAAAAAAAAAAAACTAATTCTTTCTGACCATACACTAGACTCCCAAATCAAGTTTTCTTCTCTCTCATAACTCCAGGCATATTAATATTGAACAGCCATGGGGACACCAGACATCCTTGCCTTACTCCAGTAGTTGTATTAAATCACTCACTTGGACACTCGCCTAGTCCTATGCAAGCTGCCTTCCCATCACTAAACCTATCCACAGCATTCAGTAGCTCCTCCTCCACCATATTCATGTACAAAACCTTCCTGAATCCTTTCTGTTCAGGCTACATGTTCTGCACGTCTGTGTCTACTATTCTGTACCTTCTTGTGTTCACTGTTCTGCACCTTCTTGTGTTCACTGTTCTGTACCTTCTTGTGTTCGCTGTTCTGCACCTTCTTGTGTTCACTGTTCTGCACCTTCTTGTGTTCACTGTTCTGTACCTTCTTGTGTTCACTGTTCTGTACCTTCTTGTGTTCACTGTTCTGCACCTTCTTGTGTTCACTGTTCTGTACCTTCTTGTGTTCGCTGTTCTGCACCTTCTTGCGTTCGCTGTTCTGCACCTTGTGTTCACTGTTCTGCACCTTCTTGTGTTCACTGTTCTGCACCTTCTTGTGTTCACTGTTCTGCACCTTCTTGTGTTCACTGTTCTGTACCTTCTTGTGTTCACTGTTCTGTACCTTCTTGTGTTCACTGTTCTGTACTTTCTTGTGTTCACTGTTCTGCACCTTCTTGTGTTCACTGTTCTGCACCTTCTTGTGTTCACTGTTCTGTACCTTCTTGTGTTCATGGTTCTGTACCTTCTTGTGTTCACTGTTCTGTACCTTCTTGTGTTCATGGTTCTGTACCTTCTTGTGTTCACTGTACTTTGTCGTGCCCTCAGCCTCTCTCGTGGTGTGCTCTTGTGTACTCGTCAGTCCTCGGCTCAGCCTTCTGCCGCTCACTGTATCCTGTACCACCATTTTCATATCCCTTAAGCTTCTTCCACAGCGCACTTTCCTCTCAGATAGTTCTCCTTTCCTCTCAACGGGTGTAAAAAACATTTCTTTAGTATGCACAAAACTCGTCAAACTTTGTCATAGTGTACACCCATCTGTCTGTTCTTCTTACACTTTTAGTTCAGATCTCTCAAAAAGATGAATCACCATACAGGGGAGTTTAGGTCTTCGCACATGCCAGGGGTTTGTGCAAAAAAATAAGTCTGAGGTTAGTTAATCCCAATTCTTTCAGCCATCCACCCCACACTGACACAGGAGAAGGATGAGGAGAGAGGATTAGGGTAGCAAGTGCAAGGGGAGTGAGGGAGCGAGTAGAGAGGGAGCTGGAAGGACAAGAATTGGAGACTTCTGCAGTTTATACACCGATCAGTATAAAATCATAGGGTGCCGAAATTAAAAGAAAAAAAGCGCATGCTATTCTTGGTTAGTCACTTCTTATGAGCAAATACTGAGCAAAATCTAACGTGTTTATTTACATCACATCAGAGTGTAGTGAATGTAGGTTAAGGGTAAATGATAAGCATGGAGTGTGCAGATTCTTAAAAGTTATTTTGATAATGAAATGTGCATTTTTTTTTTACGTAGAGTTTGGTATGTAAGGGAGAGCCACTTTATTTTTAATACACAAGTTGGTTACATCTTGAGTACAATTAGTTTTACATTAAAGTGTACACCTGCTATCGGCCACTATCCTTCCTGATATCTGTACTTCCTATGCACTCGTATGCACTTCCACTTTACAGTATCTGCTTACTTTCCATGGCGACCTCTACTATCGTCATTACCACTACCGCTTCCGCTGTATATTTCAGTGATCCTTTTTCTGCACTATGCGTCCACTACACCACCAGTGCAGGATCATTAAGCCCGCCACACGGCATGTCAACAAAATGCAAGTCAGTTCAACATCTTACTGGAAAATACAATAACATCACAACACATCACAACAACCATCACAACATACGTCAGATCACTACGCGAATTCTCTCATCAGATCAAAACAAGAGTCTCCCTTCAAGACCACATACTACTGCAACGAAGAAAGCAGCACAACAATACATTCTCTTGGGTTCCTTAGACGCTAACTTTTTAATGAAGATAAACCGAGTAACTTCTGCTGCTGAGAGTGCGGGAACTCGGTATAATCAGGCAGCATGTGTGCCTCGAGAGTCACTGCGTTAATTTAAAACACTGTGATGTAGACCAGGTCTGGGAGGCGGTAAAACAACAAGCGGTGTTCACTGGAGAAACATGGAGGTGGGAGAATTTATCGAGACTGCTGCGAGGGTCTCAGGTGAGGCTAGGTGTGATGAAAAGGTAAATATGTTACATGATACAGGTACCATGTCAATTTTCCAGCACCCTTGGCTCCGGAGGGGACCAATGGAGGTTACATATAATCACTCAAAGACACACCGCTGACCCACTATCCTTCAGGGTAATAACGATCATATTCTAATGCAACTTTCTTATGCAACAACTGAGCCTGGTTCGTTATCATGCTGCCTGTAGAAGCCATTCCTGTCGAAACCATTCCATCGTCACTCGATCATGCTCGGTACTCTTACCATCTTTCGTGGTTTTCCTGATGTTCATTTGCTTCTTCGAATCAGTCAACACAGAATTTCAGTATTTTTTCCCCTTAACTTCTTTATACTATAAGCAGATGACGAACCAATACCAGACGAGTATATGTCACACAACTGAACATCACGGTCCATTTTTTTTTTCAACGGTTCTACTTTATTCTGTTTTAATGTTTTAGTTTTACCGTACGAAAAACGTCTTGCTGCATTAAATCCTCCCCCAAATAGCTATTAATGCACAAGTGCGACCAGACAGGTGTGTGAAAATATACATGAAGGTATTGGCGGCCAGCAGCTACTTATCATTTACTACAGTAACGGAATGCCTTGTGACACCTGCCTTCCACACGCAGACAACCCTTATGTATAATAACTCTATAACACTCACCACCCCCTTATAAAGTGTCTCGATAGATACCAGTGAGGAAATAACCTTAATATTTTACTGTGGTAGAAATTAAAGTAGTGATATAGTGTTTAAGGGAAAACTTAAAAGAACGAGAATTCGATGAGAAGTGTCGCATTTACAAGAACATAAATTGATGGTTAGGAATGGATAATTGTGAGAATTTCGTATATACAGAAAAAAAAAAGACAAAAATACTGAGTCGCAAAGTTAGTCAGGAGAAATATGAGAGAAAAGGGTCGCCTGGTTCACGATCTAAAGTAACAAAATTGTTGCAAAAATTCCTGATTCAGTTGCACCAGTCTTTTTTGGGGTATTAGACAGAAAAGTGAGTGTAAGCTTGTGGGCCCTGAACCAAGTAATATTTATTCCCACTAACTGCTTTATTTCGTTACTGAGGGGTTGCATCGTTGAGGTAGTTTGGCGGACCAGTTAAGCATAGCCAGTGAGGGCTGACAGTACTGGAACAGGCCAATATTTACACTTGATAACACCATTGACTCTTGGATCTTACTTAGAAGCCATAGCTAAAACAAATGAGACAAGAATAAGGCAAAGGACAAGGATCACTACCAAGACATCCAGTGTAAGTAATCCAAGTGATCACACGTGGTATCGCGTATTGTGGTATTGTGTGGTATTCAGTGGTGTGGTGTGGTGAGATGTAGCGTTGTGTAATGTGTGATGTTGGGTGCTGTGTGATGTTATGTGGTGGAGCAAGTGGTGCGGCGTTCTGTAGTGTCAGTGCCGTGTGACTGGATGACTTCGTGTGGTGTACTGTGGTGTGACGTGGTATAGTATGGTGAGATGCGGTGTAGTGTGTAAGCGTAGTGTGGTGTGATGTGTGGCATGGAGCGGTTAGATTTGGTGTGATGTGGTGTGGTGTGGTGTGGTGAGGTATGGAGTGTTGCAATGTGGTATAGTGAAGTGCTCTGTAGTGTAAGTGTGGTGTGGTTTCTTGTCATGTGATGTGGTATGGTGTGTGGTATGGTGTAATGATTTGTAACTTAATGTAGTGTTTTGTCTGAAGTGCAAAAGCTTGTGTGTGTGTGTGTGTGTGTGTGTGTGTGTGTGTGAACTTCCTTGCTCTTGGTGCTTAGTGGAGTGATAGTGACCCTCCCATCGGCTGATCTGAGTCGGTGGCACCAGTGGTTGTGACGTCAAAGATCCTAGTGAATCCCTCTGGTTGGGTAGGCAAGTTAGCTGATCTCAGGGGAGTAATTTCAGCTTCTTCCATCAGTAAAGAACATTATCGAGAAGACCGTACAGGAAATCTGTGCAAGAGTTTATAATGACTCGCCAACCCCTACAAGCAGCCGAATGCCAACTCAACCCACGCAGTTGTGTTAATAACGGAAATTACTGTTTTCAACGATGCCTGGAGGGAAATTTGCCCAAAATGTCACTGCTCCATTTAGGGCTCAGTACTGAAAGCCTGTCTATGGTGTCTTTGCTCATTATTTTCTCTTTTCTTTTGACTGTTGTTGTCCCCCACTCAGACACCTACTCCTGTATATTACCGTACCTGTCCCCTACTCTTCCGTCCTCTCCCCTAATCCCTATAGAATAAAACGCATCTTTACCACAACAACCCCCTCATCCTAACCTGTCCTCTCTCCTCTCATAAACTATTTCCATGGCCATTTTTTCTTCCCTATCCTCTCACCCGTCTCTAATTCCCTCCGTTCAGAATTTTCTATCACTTTTCTCCAGCCATAATTTTGCCTCCATCATTGTCTCCCAAAGGCGGTTTCTCTTCCCGTCACATATTTAACGTCCATATTTCCCCAGGTCAACAGATTATATTTTACTGGATGAAATATTCCACCCTTCCTCCCTCTTGCATAGATTTTCGCGGCTCGCCTCACTACGCTCTTTGCCCCATTCACCTCTTCCATTTTTCCTACGTCCTTCCTTTCCTTGTTTTCTCTTCAATTTATCTCCTTTCCTATCCCCACATTTCTAGTTCTATCCTCCTTGCTCCTTCACATATTCATCCAATTCTTCTTTGCCTCTTTCTTATAACTGTTATTCTTTCCCGCCCTTTCCTTTTCCATAGAACGTGATTTTCTTTTTCGTCTAAAATTGTATCTTACTCACGTTGTTGCTTGTTTGACAGCTTCCTCACTTCTCCCTTTATGTCCCATCTTTTTTTTTTTTCCACCCCTTGCATAGGATTTAGGATTTTCTACTCCTTCCTTATCCTCTCTTATCCCTCCATCACCCTCTTTTCCTCTCTCCCACATTTCTGCCTCTTCCACTCTTCCTCTTTTCATCCCTCTCGTTACTCCCCTATCATCAATTTTATCAAGTTGTTTTTTCCCTCCGCTCTTCCCTTCACTGATATTTCCTCTAAATTTATCCCGGTACTCTTCTCACTGCCCATTGCCTCAAAATACCTTCCATATTTCTAAACCTCTCTGCTTTAATCGTCTCTGTTTTTTCAGCTCTGCTGTACCAGTCCATCTGTATTTCATTTTCTTTTTTCTTTTTTTTTTTATCCCAATATATGGTTAGGGAATTTTAATGGAACTATATCCATATTTACAATCAATTCTTTCGTCTCTGATAGGAATTTTATCTGTCTGTAATGAGTTCAGTACAAGCTGTAGCAATGCATTACTAATTCACCGAACCAAGAATTAACTAACAGTGAGTGAAAGCAGTGAATTGGGAACTTTAAACGTCTCCAGAATTGCACTGAAGCCCTGTCCTCAATCCTTCGTGGTCACCTTTGCATATGTCTTTCCCGTTTTCAGTGACCTTCATTCTTCTTTTAATAAGCAGGACTTAACTGTAGCTTTAATTAGTGTCGTTTTATTTTTGAATGAAACGGTTTTGTGTGGTATATGATGTGAAAAGAATAGATTCGCTGCGACCATGATACTTTAATCCTCTTGGAATGTAATGCTGACATAAACAATATAAGTATTTTCTACATCACTTGCCTTTCTACGAGGCACCTAATTCCAAATTCTCTCCCCAGGGTGACCCTCCAGTACATATATAAGCCTCTCATCACCCGCTACACAAGGCCGCCCTCCGTCAGTTTGTCAATGATTTCTTTTCCTCTGTTAAGTCTGCCTCTTCTCCATTACCACTGATAATCTTCGAAGTACCATTCTGAGCCTTTCATTCACCATTTATTCCATTTTCTAAGCAACTTAACGTTTTCCTCATATTTAATAATGCTACATCTGCTTCCAGACCCTATTTTTCTGTTTTTACAACCAAAAAACTGACAAAACTAATGAATTAACGCGACTGTATATTTGAGCTTTCCATTCTGTGTGATATATAAAGCAAGAATTTTCCATTTTAGTCCAATATCTACTGTACATGAAAATATACTCTCAGTAAACTGTCGTCACTTTTGTCGTGTGGTATCTCTCTCCTCTCCTCTCTTCTCCATTCCTCTCTGTCCCGCTTTCTGTTTCCTCTGCTATCATTTGCCTCCCTTTCTCCCACCTGTGTACAAAATCAGGCTTGCCCGTCCATTACCCCCTTCGTCCTCTGTCCTTCCATACTCACATTACACTTTTCAGTCATGTATTCGACTCCTTTTACATTTATGGCAGTTTTTACGTATTTCTTTTTTAACACATTTTCCTGTTTTATATTTCCTCTCTTCCTTGTTTACTTCATCCAGCTTCGCAAAGGCCATATCTTACTCTGATCAGTCCTATTGCTTTTCACTTTTCTTTGTTTAGTTCTCATTTTCATAGCTACATTGCTTTTTTTTTTTTCCCCTCAGAGATTCCTTCCTTTACCAGTTTGCCCCAGCAGTCCTCTTACCATATTCATTTTCCCTTTGTTATGCCTGAGCTTCTTTCCTCTCCCTTCTCCCCTCAACCCTCTTCCACACCCTCACGCCTCCAGTGCTTGGCTTTCCTTCCAAAAACGCATCTATTTTCTTACCTTCAGGTCAATTTTGCTTTGCTTTTATCATCTCTCATGCCCTTCTCCCACCTCCCTCCCTCCTCCACCTCTTGCTCCCACACTCCGTCTTTCCCCTTCCCCTACTCTCTCTGTCACAGATCTTTTTCCCTTCCTTATTTTTTTTTTCTGAAGTCTCTGCTCCTCTCCTTTCTCACAAAAAACAAAACTTTTTTTTTCTCACCCTAAACTTTTACTTGCTTTTCACTCCATTTGTGTTTACTTATCTTTTTTTTTCCTTTGCTACAGGAAGTAAATGAAGAAAGAAAAAACAAATTTAATATAGAAACAAATTATTCCACATAAAAAAGTCCTACAAAAAAAAAAAAAAAATCATATAGGAGTTAAACTGATCTATTATGGGTTGAAATTTGGGGGAGAAATAATATGGGGAAGCGAGTTTCAGAGAGAAGCAGTCCGAGGAATAAAGGAATTCTGACAGGCAGGAGCTCGACAATATGGCAATGAGACAGTCAGGTCATGATAGGTGCCAGATGCCCGCGTAGCTCGGGGGAAGGGGTGGAGAGTTGACACAAAGGATTTACCTTCACTGATCATTAACCTTAAAAATGTCTGGCCTATATTCAAGGGAGGCAACACTTCTCACTTGTAGAGGAGGTAGTTCATTTGTACGTGGGTTGTTATCATTTTTACGGCTTTGTCTTGAATTTCGTCTTGTTGTTTTAGCGCAACCTTCCAACATCCGCTCCACAAGGGTGAGCAATATTTGAGCTGAGAGTGTCCATGATCCTGGTAATTATAGCTAGCTGCTCGTCAGTAATAAAGTAGCGGACTCTATACAATAATCCAGGTTTCTTTGAGCAAGTGATCTAACAAGACAGGTTCAACTGAGGGTACTATTAAGCAAAACACCATGAATTTCAACACCATTAGAGATACGAATACCGATTGTTTTGAAGGAAATGTAGGAATCAAGTCATATCTGCCTAATAGCAAACCGGATATGCTTGGTTTTGCCAGCATGAAATGAGACAATATCATTTTGTCCTTGTCCTCATTCAGTGAAGTCTTGATTTAAAGGGACTGATGTTATGAGTTGGGAGTTAAAGTCAGCAAACTTTGTGAGAGGGTGCTTAAGTGTAATGGAACTGTGAAACACCAAGTCATGTGCATACGAGTGGATGGGAATATGGGTGACAGAGAAGAAATCATTGATATATGAAACTATATGAAACAGGAATGGGACCAGGACTGAACCTTTTGGCATACTGGCATTTACTGAATGGAAATCTGATCATACGTCATCTACTTTTACTAATTCTTTCTGTTATTTAAATATGAGGCCAGTGGAACAGAAGAAAATAGGCCGCAGCAAGGGAGTCTAAGTAACAGGGAAGGGTGCCGTGCTCTGGAATGTTTTATAAATATCAAGAGCTACTGCATGGGTTTCTCCACTCTTTTTTGACTGATGGATTGAATGAGTAAAAAGACTAAGTACGCCAACATTGGATCTTTCAGTGTAAAAACATATTGTCTGTCATTTAGCTGTTGGATTCAAGATGTATAATAATGTGCTTATTAATGACAATCTCAAACACTTTACCAAGAAAATAAAAAAATGTGATGGCTATGGGTCTGTCATCAGAGGGATCAGAGGAACTTCCTTTCTTAGGATTTCGGTGGCTGTTGGCTTCCTCTGATAGCTGGGAAATTAAAAAGGCATGTACGTGTATGCGCGGTGGAATATTTTATCCAGAAAAAGAGCGACTTCTGGGAGACACTCTTCCAGGTCTCCGTCTGAACATGGAGCCTTGTTAGATCCCAAACTGACTAGGATTCGTTTTACAAGCCTAGTCGGTGTCGCTAGTGTAGGAGATCTGAGAGTCATGTTTTGATGCAGGAACAGTGTGGCTGATTTCCTCTAAGGTAAAATTTCTGGCAAATAGCTCTCTCTCTCTCTCTCTCTCTCTCTCTCCCCCCCCTTCACGATTATCCTTTCCTGAAATTTTTTTAGTTTGTGTATGTTTTGGTGTTTGTTTAAAGAACGGACCACCTTTTTGGGAAGTAAGGCTTATGCATCTCCCAGAACTTGCTTTCCATTTCTGCTACTTATTGTACTCTTCTCTCTTTTTCCCCTCCTCCTTCTCTCCTTCCCTGTGCAGGAATTCATCTTGGACTAATTTTAAGTCCATCAAAAACATCGAAACAATTTACTTCAAACTTAAAAATTATTCCTGCAATAAAATGATCGTTGGGTTCTCGTGTCATCTAACCGCAGTCACAAGACATCAGCCATGAAATCTTTAGTTAAAATGTTGAGATTTGTTGTCTTGAAAGTTCTAGTCTTGTGATTGTTGGTAATTTTAACTCACGTTTCCAAATAGTTGAAGCCATACCTTCGCACACCGAGTTAGACCTAAATCCAAACTTGCAGGCAGGTTCATTGCATCGGTTTGTTCATTATCATATACACGCAGCATATATCATTGATCGTGTTGTGCTTAGACCAAAGACTATATTGTGTACTAGAATTATGGCAGGAGAAGAATTTAGTCCAGTCAATCATACAGCGACATTTAACCTATAAGTGAAAGTGGACAGTGTTAGGCTAGTTACCAAGAAAGTATACCTGAATATAAGAGAGCTAATTTTCCCTTTTTAGAGGTCATTGTAGGTACGAGTTTATGACATTTTAGTGTTGAAATATTAGATACTAGTGACGCAAGGCAGTTAATCACAGAAAGTCAAGAAGGAAAAGTCAAGTTATATATTTTATCGCGTCCAGAAAGCCAGTTCAATATATTAAACCAAACGGCGGAACACACACACACACACACACACACACACACACACACACACACACACAC
>JAGKTI010021893.1:0-15512 GCA_018397915.1 Birgus latro | reverse complement strand
ATGATATCTATACACAGTCTTGTTGTCCCAGACCATCAAAAATCCTTAACATCCTCGTAGTCCAGACAAACCAAGAATTTCATGACGTATTCAAACATGTGGAAGTCCACATGCACAAGATACCTCCTAGACACCACTTCCTCACCAAACTTCCTTTCCCACCTGAATATAATATCAGAGAGAAGCCCTACAGGGCAGAGAAGGGGGTAGACAATGCCCGAGAGAACAATTAGGGCAGAGTAAGGAGAAAAAGGGGAGACTGACCGTCACGCTAAGTTCGTTTCTAAATCACTATCAATATAACTGTACAATAAAACTCCGTAACCCAAGAGTGCTGTAACTCATCTAGTTGATAATACGTCTCACGACTATTCTGGTTGTACTAAATAATCCATAATCAACTTTCCTATTTCCCTACAATTACCTTCGACCACACAACCGAGATTGGTGGCCAGCGGTAACCACAAACCCACTACGTTCACTTACATTGGCAGCAACGGTAAACAGTGCATACAACTACGCCAGTAAGATACGCCTTACGAGTTATAACGCTCATCGGTATTAGTTATACGGTCGTCTATATAAGCAGCAGACTACTCTCCTGAACCACTACGACGATAAACTACGACATCAGTCTAACTACATTCACTGAGAGTGGTGACGAGCTGTAAACAAAGCCGATTAACGTCTCAATCAAAGCAATCAAACAAACTTAACGTCTCGCTCCTAATCACCTCAACCCCACGATTTTAGAGAAACAATAGCAGCGATAAATTACGCCTATTTACAACTCTACAAACCTACAAGTTAATCACAACGACTAAGGAAAATCAAGTTTTACAAAATAAGAAGAAAATAAGCAAACAAAGAGGTGGGAAACTACAAACAACGACAAAGAAGAGTGACGAGGGAGGAATTGCGCTAGCAGTCTGACCCAGCATGATGAGCTAAACACTGCTGACTACCCCATACCTCCACCACCCTCCACCACGATTCCCACCTTCTCCACCACAACCCCCACCACCATCTTCTCCACCACAACTACCAGAGTAAGGCACTGGCTCAACACTGTTTGCGAAGATCATCATAACACGCCAGTCAGCCCAAGTGCTTGACAACATCGGCTCGCCATCCTGCACCAGACCTGCCATCCTGAATCTGCCTGTCTGCCAGCCCTTGTGCCTACCCCAGTGACGACATCGAGTGCTGACGCATCATACCGAGATCCAACCTACCTCAGCAGAAAGTCTGAGACATCTGACCTCCACCACCAAGAAAATTAGAAGCGAGTGTCTCGACCCCAGATGTAATCAACAATCAACAACACTTTCGTCATACCACGACTGTATCTCCACTGCTGTTCTAGTGAGTTAATTTATTCTAACTAAGGTTGTATTAGTTAACAATTCACCACTCACATAACTATCCATAAAATACTAACACTTAGTTAATGACCCAAGCAATTATCTATTCATCATCATAAATATTACAAACTAAACAGTGAGAGACAATTACACAATTTACACTGACATATGTTTTATAATTTTAATTTTATAAGCAATCAAGAGAAAGGTAAAATATAGATTAGTGAGTAATCCCATTATGCTAAGTAGAGTTCCATTATTAGTGCCAGAAGGATGAACATTAAAAGTGACTAATACCCTTACACAAACACCAGAAAACGATCAACAAAATATAAATACCGAAACACCATCAAATACAGAAGAACAAGCAGAAAACCAAACTCAGGAAACAAAACATAAACTAGATAAAGAACAACAAACAGATGCACTATACGCTGAAGTAAATGATGATGACACTTGGTCAGAGTTTTCAGATGTAGATAGTGAAATTTATAAAAAATTACCTCAAGTCTACTATAACTTAGACCATAGAGTATTAAGGTCAGAAAAACATATAAATTGCCAGTAAATGACGATTGCAAAACAAAAACTTTAAAGAAGGATAACACAAATGCAGCAAGCACTAGTGCAGTGCCTTCTCCACAAAATCCCAGTAATAATCCCTTTCCAGTGTACATTTGTCATGAAGATAGTGAACTACCAAAATCCTCTAGTACAGAGAAAGACAAGATCGTCATAAGCACACTTACTGAACAGTGTCAGCAGTATTTCATTAGAAGACATTACAGACGAGAAAGGAAAAATAACTGTTGTTTCAGCTAGAATAAACCAAGAACGATGCCCCACTGGCAATTTGCTTAAGTCTGATAAGTTGTTGAGAGCCACAAAATTCGAGGAATTTAAGACAGAATTTCTCAGGAAATTCTTGAGAGGCAAGAATTTTCTTGGTGGTATAACCCCAGAATTACACAAAGTTGTTGACCTCCTTAGGCGAACACACTCAGGCTCAGATCTAGGGGAAATAACAGCAGATATTTCCACTATTAAGAAAACCTTGTTAGCTAGCCTAGAAAACTCAAACTGGGTCACAGAGGATGGTAAAATGTCACCAGTGCATGTCGTTGACATAATTGGCTACATATCAGCCCTATTCCTGATAGGGTCCTAAAGATTGCCAAAACCATCCCATACAATCCAGGGATGTGTTTTCTTGATTTCATTTATGAGGTAGCATTAAATTTCAGTAAAGCTGGTATTACTGACACATCACAGGCCACCAGACCAGGAATCTAAGTGCCAGAAATAGTAGCAGAGATAAATAAGTCAAATCCTTGCAAGGACCAGAGACAATCACGTCCAGTTCAGAAACAAACACACAATCAGGTTAGCTCAAGGACTCGCTCTCGCACACCAGGCGACAGGGCAGTACAAAAATCCGACAGAAGTCCAAGTAGACATCGATCGACACAAAGACACGCAAATGGAAGATCATCTCGTAGGTTGAGCTCAAGTACTCTCTGTTACTATTGAGCAAAACCTGGTAACACAAAATCAGAAGGTTACATTAGAACGAAGGAGGATAGGCAAAAGGCAAAAGGATTCGAAGCATATTGTAGGTATCATAAGTGTACAGGTCATTGGACCTCAGAATGTAAAACAGTAGAAAAATTGCTATCCATCTATAGGTCGGGGGAAGGTCGTACCAGCACAAAAGAACTTAATAACGAAAGATGAGTTAGAAAGAATTTTTAGAAATAGAAGAAAAGTGACGTTCCTGGAAAACTCAGACTTACATTTATACACAGTGGATGGTAAAGAAATACCAGTTATTGGTATGGTTGACTTAAACATGAAGTTCACAGAGACCACAGAATCATTCACTACTGTAATGGCGTGAACTTTGGGCATTATTGGGAAATTAAATTACCTAATCACACTGCGTTTGCCGCCAGTGTAGGGGCGAGAATTTACATTGCCCATAGGATATCAAGAATAAGGCCTCATTAATAATTAAAATTATTTGGTATCGCTGCCACCACCCAGCAGTTGCCGGGAAAAAAAAGAATTAATGTTATTTATGGTTTAGTCCCATTCGATGGAAGAGAGACAAGGCCTATGTCAATAACATGGTAACGTGATCATTTTAGAGGAGAGCGTGGTTCTTTAGATGAACATGCTTTGTGGGCCATCCCGTTTTACTTGTACTACCCCATAGGATTATAACCAAACACACTTGTCTATTATCTACTTATCTATATTAATGTCCTTAATTACACAGCAATGATATAGTTTCAAACCAGATTTAATTACTAGATCTTAATGAATCACTTGTCTCCATTACGACAGAATAGTTGACAGAATGCAAGATCTATTCCACACAGTTCAAAAGCTTCTCCCGACTGCACCATAGAAAACCTTTACAACAGGGGTAACTCCCATAAACTACTCCACGCACGGTCGCACAAGGACTCGTGGCAAGACCCAGTTACAACGGGTTACAACGGTTTACTTCAATTCTAAAGAAATCAACCTTATTTTACCTGGGTTACACCACATGACATTTCAAGGAAAAATATACTTAACCAACATTACTAACCTATAGAACTCAGTGCTCACAGCGCTGCACACGGCGGGACAATACACTTTTCCGCCTTCTCACACACCTTTAACCAACATATTACATTTGTTTTATAAGAAATTAGCTTACTAAGTGGACCAACCGACTTTGACTATACTGTGCATTGGAAATAGACTATGTGTAAATTAGTGTAAAGGGCTTTCGGGCACTGGACTTGTGACTCTCATACAATGGCCTGCGCCGATTCCATGACCCGACGCCATTTGCCGGCTCTGAAACACGAGCGTCCACACCCAATGAAGTCTTTCTCAAGAGTCAGGGGTTTTAATATGCTCAGCTATCTTACTTTAATTATAGTTATATCAACAACTAATTATGATGACGTATAAGAGAAAAATACTGTAAATACGGAGCTTTACCTGAAACACGAGCGTCCACACCCAATGAAGTCTTTCTCGAGAGTGTCGCTCCCTGGGCACGCGAGAGCTCATGCCCGCGAACATCCGCTCCGATCGCACTGTCTGGCTCTAACTACAAACAGTTACGTTACAGTCACCAGGTTATAACATCGCACCAGAATTTGCAATAAACACGTACGCATTACTCTACTTATAAAAATATGACTTATGATGAGTTAAATTTTGTGGCAATAGAATAGGTTTAACAATTGAACATACGATGCCTGAAATCACGGTTTGATACAATTTTCCTCTCTGTTTAGTTCGCCGCGCCAACACATGATGCAATCACTGATGTCTATACTAAATGAATTAATTTTCGCGGTCATCTATGACATTCATCAATAGTCTGGCTTTACTTAAGTTCTTAAACAACGTTATTCAGTAGAACAATACGGCTACACTAGCCTAAGTACAAAAATTCTGAATTCTAGGTATAAATATGACTACTCGCCAATATAAGCACCAAATTAACTCTCTATGCGGTTCAACTGAGGCCAATGCCTACCCGTCCTGTCCAGTTACTTTCACTAGTAAAATCAAGCCCAAAATACGATTTACAAAGTCCACTTCACACTTTACTTTTCAACACGGTCCAGAATATACACTTATCACTTACATAACCTAATGTAAATCACATATATTATATACTTAACCTATACTTATACTAACTTAAATTACTCTTATACTACTTATCTTATATGTAAAAAAAATGGCATTACACTACCACTTTTTACGTAGCAGAAAAATTATCAGTTAGAGGAAGTGGGTTAATTGGACTAAACACAATGAGGAGAGAAAATATAATATTGATGCCATATTTTGATGGAATTCATTATGACAGTGAATTCATAGAGGGAATTTCATCTCCTGATAGTACAACCAGCAGTTATAGGAAAACTAGCGTCACAAGAACAATTACACACAAAACCAAAATAGATGAGTTCGACGTACAACGAATCAAAGAAAATGGGTGCGCAGACCAGCTATCAGATACCCCACTCACTCAACCACAACCCAATCGTGACTCGCTCAATCAACCACAGCCCAATCATGACTCACTCACTCACCCACAGCCCAATCGTGACTTGCTCACTTACCCAGCAAGCATTAATTATGATGCAAATCTGTCACCAAAGTCATTCATGCAAGTCACGATTAAGAGTAAGCTTAGAAATTGTAATGTCATTGCATTAGAAAAGATGGTTAGAATAAATGGTCTTTTAACTGAGAGTGCCCTGTGGTGGATGAATGAAAATGGTGAAACTAATGTCATTTTAGCTAACACCATGAATGGAGATGTGAAGATTAAGAAAGGAACCTGTATTTGTAGGTTAGAGATGTGCTCAGCCCCTGTACGTGAAGTGACACTAGAGGGAACGTCGAGTAAACTCGTCAGACAGAGAGTGCATAAAGGAGCATTTGGTTTGCTCAGATAATTCAGATGTGAAAAACGATTTACTAGACGTTCTGCAAAAACATCGACAAGCTGTTGCGTTACCTGGTGAAAACGTAGGATGTACAAATCTAATCCAACACCATATTAACGGAAAACAAGATACAAAATCAGTTTACGTGCCACCATATAGAATCGCTCATTCACAACGTGCACTAGCTAAGCAGTATGTTGATGAAATGTTAAGTTTGAACCTTCAGTATCCCCATGGAACGCATCACTCTTTCTTGTACCTAAACAAAACGGGGGGATGAGGGCAGTTGTTGATTATCGCAAACTTAATCAGGTAGCCATTCCTGACCATTTTCCCACGCCATTGTTAAGTTATGTGCTGCACAACATTGGACCAGAAAATATGGTCTTTTCTTCAATCGATTTATTAACCCGAGGCGTCCCATCGACGAATGGGTACGTCGCAACGTTTTGTCACAGCTACAGCCATCAACGTACGTGTACGTCGCGCAATTGCAAGGGTCATAATTTGCACAATTTTCAAGTTTCATGGGTGATTTTTGGTAGGAATATGTGGGAGACCTTCATCTATCTGCTGTCAAGTGGGGATACTGTCTGGCACCTGACCCCCCCTCCCCCCCCCCCCCCCCACGCTCGGCAATTCACCTATTAGCAGTGACCTGGCCAGTAAAGACATGTTGCCCCACGGTCTCTCCAATGACGAAATTCACGGTAAAAGTGATTCCTGAGGTGGAGGACAAAGAAATAAAGAAGCCAGAGCGAGAAACAAACAGAAGTGATGAGGTGGTAATGTCGTAAAGGAAGGTGCCATATGTGGATGTGTTTGGTGACTGAACAATGCTTCTATTGCCTATATAAATGTGTGAAAACCAATATAGTCTTGTACTACACATATATTCGTACCAAATAAATGAAATAAATACGTAATTTAAAGTGGCTTGAATTAGTTAACCCTTCCATAGTTCGTTTTCTTTAACCAGGTACCCTGAGAAAGAGGGAAAATGTAAGGCTGACTCGTCACATGTAGCACCATTTATAGCCTCAGGAGGGCGATTTCTTTATGAATTTTCTGTGTTTCTCACCAAAAGCGAAGGTTTGAGCCAAAGAAAAAAATTCCGAAAATGCTCGGGACTGGGGGGTATCGGAGGTTGGAAATCAGTCGGGACGTGACGGGTTAAGTGGCTATTATCGGATAGGATTAGATGTAGAATCCCGCAAGTACACTGCTTTCTCTACAGACAGTGGGCATTATCAGTATAAGAGAATGCCGAAGGGATTAAGGACAGCTCCTGGCACATTCCCGCGATTAATGAATAGCGTATTGGCTGGAATATTAGGCGACAGCATATTTGTCTACCTGGATGACATCATAATTGCGACACCCACACTAGAAGAACATCTTCAGAAGTTAGATCGGCAACTACACAAGTTAGCCAGTGCAGGTTTAAAAATTAAGCTAAATGTAAATTTTGCTTTAAGGATATAAAATTCTTAGGCCACAGACTAGATGCAGAGGGGATCCACACCTCTGAGGATAAAATAAAAGCAGTAAGAGATTTCCCAGAACCCACAAATGTGGATGGGAAGACAATTTTTAGGGCTTGCCGGGTATTATAGGGCATTTATACAACACTTCTCTCACAAAGCCCAACCCTTATTTCTCCTACTGAAAGAACAAGCAATATTTCAGTGGGGAGAGGAACAAAAAAATGCATTTAATGAATCAAAAGATAAACTTACATGTGCACCTTGCTTGGCTTATCCTAACTTCACAAAACCGTTAATAATTTGCACAGATGCTTCCCTCAAAGGTTTAGGTGCTGTATTGATGTAAGAGGATAAACGAGGTAAATACTAACCCACTGCTTTTGCCAGTAGACAAATAAAAGGAGCAGTGATAAGTTACTGTCTAACAGACTTATAAGCCCTAGCAGTAATATTTCTCTACAGAAATTTCGTGACCTCGTGTACGGATATGAAATTCACCTACACACAGACAACAAGCCTCTTGTGGGCATGTTCCAAGAAAAACTCCTCTCTGGGAGGATAGCACGATGGAAATGTAAAATCCAGAATTACACTGTAAATATTCACTACATAAAAGGTAAAGTGAACGTGGCAGTAGATGCCTTATCACGAAACCCATTAGCCAGTGTCACTACAATAAGTCCACGGCAATCACTCCCCAACAAGGATGAAACGATCCCCACAAATCAAGATCTCACAAGCACAAAGACAGGACCCAGTATGGTCTAAAGTAATCTATCATCTCGAGTCAGGCTGTTTGTTACACCCTCTTGATGGTGGAAGGAAAGTCCTAGTTGGTTGGTCAAGCCTGGGAACACTGATGACGTCTGCAGTTTTAGCTGGGGCACACAGTGGGGGGGCATATATACATATACATAATTGGCATATATATACATATAAGGGGAATGGTACAATACTCCCCCGTGTGGTTGACATGGTGTATCCTGACACTAGACAGGAGTTATATGGGGTGGTTCATATGACTAAGGTAGGCGGAAGATTTGTACAAGGGGGAAGTATGATGCAGTTGAGGGAGGGAGGGATTATGATACAGGGGATGGTAGGGAGTAAGTATGATACAGGGGTCGGAGGGAGGACATGGCCATGTCAAGGGGATGTAAACTAGGGATATACATTGTTACAAGGGAAGGTATATTAATATAAGATACACAAGGAGTCATATTCATATATGATACAAGGAGTAAATAGAGTATGCATTCACGCATTTTCTTATTTATATATAAGTACTGTAGATGGCTGTTGCGTATATGTTCGCAACGATCTGTCTTGCTCTCGTGTTCCTGAACTTGATTCTTCTGAATTCTCTACTCTCTGGCTTCGGCTTTCCTGTCATTCTCTGACTAAATATATCTGTGCTGTTTACTTATCTCCTAATTCTACTGACTACCCAAAATTCTTTGACTATCATACTTCTACGATGGAACACATTCTATCCATTTCTCCTTTCTCTGAAATCTCCATTCTAGGAGATTTCAATGATCACCACCACCTTTGGCTCTTCTCTCCTTTCACTGATCCACTTGGTGAACAAGCCTACATCTTTTCTATCCTTAATGACCTAGAGCAGCTTGTACAGCACCCTACCCGTATCCCTGACCGCCTTGGAGAGAGTTCCAACATACTTGGCCTTTTCCTAACAACTAATCAATCTGCTTACACTGTTAATCTTTTCTCTCCGTTGGGCTCCTCCGATCATAACCTTATTACCTTAACCTGTCCTATAGCTCCGGTACGGCCTGTGGACCCTCCAAAGAAACGCCGCCTGTGGCACTTTGGAGTTGCAGATTGGGAGGCCCTCAGGCAGTACTTCTTTGATTTTCCTTGGAATGATTATTGCTTCCATGGCCGGGAGCCATCTGAGTGTGCCTTGCGCATTACGGAGGTTATTCTATCGGGCATGGAAGCATACATCCTCTGACTAATGCAAGAAAGCCTTGGTTTAATCACGCTTGTTCTAATGCTGTCCGCAACAAGGAGAGGGCCTATAAGAGGTACCAGAGCCAACCCACCCCTGAATCACATCTTTTATATATTTCTGCCTGGAATCGTGCTAAGTCTGTTCTTCGCTCTGCTAAAAATAATTTCAACCGTGCTAAATGTTCTCAACTCTCCAACTCGAATTCTTCTCGCTTTTTCTGGCACCTTGCCAAAAACCTTTCTAACAACTTTAACTCATCATCTTTCCCTCCTCTTTTCTACTCTGATGGCCCTGTAGCTATTTCTTCTACTGATAAAGCAGATCTTTTCGCTCAGACTTTCTCCTCCAATTCCACCTTAGACGATTCCGGTACTATTCCTCCATCACTTCCTCCCTCTGACTTCCTCTTAACTGACATTAAAATTTCTTCAGCTGATGTATTTTCTGCCATCACTGGCCTCAATACTAACACGGCATATGGGCCTGATGGAGTCCCTCCTCAAAAACTGTGTTTCGTGCTTACACCCTGCCTAGGTAAACTCTTTTGCCTTTGTCTGTCAACTTGTACATTTCCTTCTTGCTGGAAGTTTGCTCTCATTCAGCCAGTCCCAAGGAAGGGTGACCATTCCCAACACTCTAGCTATCGTCCAATTGCTTTAACATCCTGTGTCTCAAAAGTTTTTGAGTCAATCCTTAACAGAAAAATTTTAAAGCATATTTCCTGTCACAACCTTTCTTCTGATCGTCAGTATGGGTTCCGTCAGGAACGCTCCACTGGCGATCTTCTCACCTACCTTTCAGACTCCTGGTCATCCTCCTTTCGGGACTTTGGTGAAAGCTTTGCCATTGCACTTGACATCTCAAAGGCTTTCGATTGAGTCTGGCATAAATCTTTAATTTCCAAACTGCCCTCCTACCGTTTCTATCCTTCTATCTGTGACTTCATCTCTAGCTTCCTTTCTGGTCGTTCTATAGCCGCTGTTGTAGACGGCCATTGTTTTTCTCCTAGACTTATCAACAGTGGTGTTCTTCACGGCTCTGTCCTATCACCAACTCTCTTCCTTTTATTCATCAATGACCTTCTAAGCTGTACATCTAACCCTATCTACTCATATGCTGATGATTCCACCCTTCACCTTTCCATTTGGTTTCCGCAACGTCCATCTCAGCAGTTACTTCAACTAAAAAGGGATGAGGCTATGGCACACCTAATGTCTGACTTGGCTCGTACCTCTGATTGGGGTGAAAATATTCTTGTTATTTTTAATGCATTAAAAACTCAGTTCTTACACTTATCAACCTGACAAAATCTTCCTCAGGATTACCCACTAATGTTTAATAATGAACAGTTATGTCCTGCAACATCCTTGAACATGCTTGGGGTTTCATTCTCTCGAGATTTGTCTTGGAAAGAAAATATTACATCTCTTGTGAAATCTGCTTCCAAGAGATTAGGTGTGCTAAGCCGATTCCAAACTTTCTTTTGCACAGTTGTTGACCTTGTACAAGGGTTTTATTCGCCCGTGTATGGAGTACAACTCTCATGTGTGGGGAGGCTCCCCACATACAGCTCTTCTCAATAGGGTGGAGTCAAAGGCTTTTCGTCTCATTAACTCTCCTTCTCTTACTGATTCCCTTCAACCTTTGTCTCTTTGCCGCACTGTTGCATCTTTATCTCTCTTCTATCACTACTTCAACGGTCACTGTTCCTCTGAACTGTCTGCTTGCATCCCTCCACCTCTACGACGGGCACGTAGTACCCATCTAGCAACAAACTCTCATCCCTTTTCTGTCCAACTCTCTAATGCAAGAGTTAACCGTTACTCCTAGTCCTTCATTCATGCAACTGGTCAACTCTGGAACTGTCTTCCTCTGTTTGTATTTCCTAATTCCTATGATCTCCAGTCTTTCAAACGCAGTGTGTCCAGGCATCTCGAAATGAACGGATCTTGAATTTGGCTCTCTTTTGTATTGTTTTTGCTTTTTCTTGGAAGGAACAGTATGCAGGCCCGTGGACTCTGGTTCCTTCTTCCTTGCATAAAAAAAAAAGATAACTCTTGTGAAATAGGGTACACATGTCTTTCCATTTTTTGTTTGTTTTTTGTTTTCTTTGTTAGTTTCTATACGTCACACATTACTGTATCAGAGATATGCCAACATTTGCTGGTGGTACTTTTTCTGTCCACAGTTTATGCAACTTATCAGGTGGCATTGGTAGTTTCTGAATGCGAGGGCACTAAGGACGGGTAGTTTCAATGTCTTGGGTAGGGAGTACTATGCCAGTAGCGATTCTGATTTCCTGTTGTCTGTGTTCCATTTTCCGGACACAACAGTGCACTGTACAGAGGACGAGGAGAAAACCTATGAAAGAGATGACCACAGGGGGAAACACAACGGTTGGATGAACCCATGAACGGCTGAAGGCCAGAGAAAATTGATCCATAATGAAGTCACTGTCGTTGAGTATGTTAGCATACGCATGTTGGGGGAGAAAACGGTAATGTTAGTAAATGGCAGGTTGGAAAGCATGTCAATTGGTTGGAAGATGTCATAGGAGTGTTTACGGACTGATTGGTGATAGCGAGTGGCATAAGTGATGGCTGACTCTGATTTGACGGTACAATAGTCCGGTGCTTTGTAGAGACCACTAGCAGGTACGGAGCGGACCGAAGTACCAGGACACACGATGGTGACAGAGATGGGAACAGTAAAGAAGAAGTACTGGACGTGGTTGAGGTGAGCATGGTGGACTGGGAGTACAGGAGCTGGAACAAAGGTATATGGAATGGTTACGAACTAAAGCAGACTCACAGGGTGTAGTGCTGCTAGGGAAGATAGCAAAAAGGTGGGCAGCACAGAGACGAGAGGTAGGGGTGAAGGAGGATCATTGCTGGAGGTCTGTGGTAGAAAGGAAGGCAACTGAAAGATGGACATGTGAGAGGAGGAAATATTCTGAAGGAATAGAGACTTGCAATAAGGAGTTGTTGCATCGGAAGGGGAAGGGAATGATGTGGAAAAGGTTGAAGGTGATGTCAGAACGTAGAGGGATATGGACGACGACGTATTTGGTGAGAAAAGTGGCCGCGAGAACTGGATAGTAATATTCGAGAGAGGAGTAGGGGAGTACTGGGGATAAACCGAAAGTAGAGTGAGCCCATTCTAATACAGAGCGGAGAGCTGAGATAGGTACTAAGTCTGCAGTGACACGTCCATTAATAGCATCGACTAGGATACGAACCAAGGTAGTGACCTGAGAGAATAGAGAGTCAATGGCTAGTTGGTGATTATCCATGTAGAGTTTGAGATAAAAGAACTGGGAAATAACGTTGAGATTTGAGAGGTGTTGTTTTAAGATGTTGGTGAAGTTGTTGAGAGTGTAAGTTACTTCATTTAGGTGGGTTGTAATCTTCTGTAACATAGTGTGTTGGACCTTGATGACTCGGCATTGAGATTCTAGGGCTGAAGCTAAATGTGCTAGGTCAGATTTGAAGCCGGAAAGGTTACAGGCTGTAGCGACACCAAACAAGCCGCTTAGAATCTCACCTCCGAGGTCAAGGAGACATCGTTTCACATGAGAACGACCTACGGGTGGCCGAATGGAGAATGTGTCATTGACCTCAGTGAATTTACCAGAAATGTATTGCAACTGCCAGGAGAGTGGGAGGAAAAGATGATATTAATACTGATTTGGGTTGTGTTTCCCCATGAGGGCTGTGAGGTGGGTCTTGATTTTGTGGAGCTGGTGTGTGTAGGCAGGCAGCGCTATGGCTACGTCGGCCAGGGGCGCAAGATCGTAGCAGAGGGAGACTACATCTTCCATGAGCATTACCTCGCCTCCCGAGCCGACCAAGGCCCCGGGACATACTCCACCATCGTCCTCACCGGACCCGGACCCTAGGAGGGTCAGCACTGCCAACAGGTAGACCGCTAACATCATACCTAGAAGATTAGGTTAGAATTAATGGGAGAGTTCCTGGAGAGGTTGATGGGCAGAACGCAGTTTGGATCGATATTGATTGGTTGATGAATGAGTAGGTGTAGGTGGAGATGAAGGTGGAGATGATGGATAGGTGGAGATGGGGTAGAGTGAGGGATTTGTGGAGTAGGAGGGAGAGCAGTAGGATGTGCAAATGATTCTTCCAACACTAGGCCCCGTGGAGCACGTTTTAGATCGTCAGCATGGACCCACTTGGTTTCTTTAGTTGAGAGGTCTTGGACGTGGAACTTGTTTGCTTGTTTATTCAGTACGCGATGGGGGCCGGTAAATTTGCCATCCAATTTAGAGGTGCGCGTATGGGAATGAGCAAAGACTAGATCACCGACGTTGATAGTGATAGGAGAGGCAGATTTAAGTTGGCGTTGTATCATGTCCTCCTTAGATGAAGCGAGATTGGATGTTACATACTGATTGATTGTTTGGAAGTTGGCCTAGTTTACTTTGACATAATCATCCATGTTATAGATGGGGTCTGGCTTTGAGGATAACAGGGTGTATGGTAGGTGTTTGTCAAAACCAAAGAGGACAAAGAAGGGAGATTCGCCAGTGGAAGCGTTGATGGAGCTATTGATTGAGGATGCCACTTGGGGAATCCAGTCATCCCATGACGAACTATGGGAGCCTAGGTGTTTGAGGCACTCTAAGATTTTTCTATTGTGGCACTCTTCAAGGCCATTGGAAACTGGATGGTTAGGCATGACATTGCATTTATTAATTTTAAAGCGGCGACAGATCTCATCCAGGAGACTATTGTTGAACTCAGTACCGTTGTCAGTGAGGATGATATGTGTACTGAACGGGCAAAGTACACGATCTACGAAGGCACGTGCAGCACTCTTCACGGTCTTATCTGAGAAGGGTACGAGGACACGATAGAATAAGAAGTGTTCGACTGCTACAAGTAAATACTCTGAGGGAGTTTGAGAAGATCGATGGACACTGTTTCCCATGGGCGTGACGGGATTGGGTATTGTAAGAGCGGTGCAGGAAAGCCGGTGGAACCTTTGTGGCGGTGGAACGAGATGCAAGAGTCACAGTGCGCATTGATATCACGACGCATGGTGGGCCAATAGTACTCGAGACTTGCTTCGAGCAAGCATCGGTCTTTACCTGGATGGGATGCGTGTGGTGTATCATAACGATGTGAAGGACCGCAGATATCAGGTCAGTAGGGACAACGAGTTGGTGTACTTCTCTGTTGGGCAAATCCTTCCCTGTAAGGAATGTTTTTCTGTACAAGAGACCATCTTTTAGTATGAACTCATCTAGTGGTACTGGTAGAGTAGGTAATTTTGAGGCATCTCCTGATTCGAGGAAATAAACTACTTGGGACCACATGGAATCTTTGCGCTGAGAGTCTTGAACATTCTCTGATGTTAAGGTTGTGCTGTCAGTGGCCTTGGACTGCAGGGACGTGACAGGTGCGGCTACATGGCGCGAGAGAGCGTCGGCGACTACATTCGATTTTCCTGGGACATACTGAAAAGTAGGATTGAAGTCCTGGATGGTGATGGACAATCTAGCTAACCTACCGGTGAGGTTGCGTCCCTTAAACAAATCACAGAGGAAGGTGGTCTGTCTGGATATGAAGTGGATAACCATCTACTATGTCTCTGAAATGTTTCAAGAACTAGACTACTGCCAAAGCTTCTAAATCGGTGACACTGTAATTACGTTCAGCGGTGGTAAGTGCGCGACTAGCATACGCTATTACACACTTCCTGGATGCTTGATTTAGTTGCATTAACCCGTCCAGTCCTGACCGTTTTTTACCAAGCCTACCCCTAGATCCCGACCGATTTTCGACTTTTTGTTTTTTGGCTGAAACCTTCGCTTTTGGTGAGAAACAGCGAAAATTCATAGTGAAATCGCGATCCTGAGGTAAAAAAATGTTGATACATGTGTCACTCAACCTTACGTTTTCCTTCTTTTTCAGGGTACCTGGCTAAAGAAAACGAACTATGGAAAGGTCAACTAATTCAAGCCACTTTAAATTACGTATTTATTTCATTTAGTTGGTACGAATTTATGTGTAGCAAAAGTCTATATTGGTTTTCACACAATAATATAGGCATTTATAAGCATTGTTCACTCACCCAAAACCCCAGTATATGGCACCTTCCTTTACGACATTACCACCTCATCACTTCTGTTTGTTTCTCCCTCTAGCTTCTTTGTTTCTTTGTCCTCCACCTCAGGAATCACTTTCACCATGAATTT
>JAGKTI010021892.1:0-15513 GCA_018397915.1 Birgus latro | reverse complement strand
ATTGCCACAAAATTTAACTCATCATAAGTCATATTTTTATAAGTAGAGTAATGCGTACGTGTTTATTGCAAATTCTGGTGCGATGTTATAACCTGGTGACAGTAACGTAACTGTTTGTAGTTAGAGCCAGACAGTGCGATCGGAGCGGATGTTCGCGGGCATGAGCTCTCGCGTGCCCAGGGAGCGACACTCTCGAGGAAGACTTCATTGGGTGTGGACGCTCGTGTTTCAGGTAAAGCTCCGTATTTACAGTATTTTTCTCTTATACATCATCATAATTAGTTGTTGATATAACTATAATTAAAGTAAGATATCTGAGCATATTATCAAACCCCTGACTCTCGAGAAAGACTTCATTGGGTGTGGACGCTCGTGTTTCAGAGCCGGCAAATGGCGTCGGGTCATGGAATCTGCGCAGGCCATTGTTTGAGAGTCACAAGTCCAGTGCCCGAAAGCCCTTTACACTAATTTACACTTAGTCTATTTCCAATGCACAGTATAGTCAAAGTCGGTTGGTCCACTTAGTAAGCTAATTTCTTATAAAACAAATGTAATATGTTGGTTAAATGTGTGTGAGAAGGCGGAAAAGTGTATTGTCCCGCCGTGTGCAGCGCTGTGAGCACTGAGTTCTGTAGGTTAGTAATGTTGGTTAAGTATATTTTTCCTTGAAATGTCATGTGGTGTAACCCAGGTAAAATAAGGTTGATTTCTTTAGAACTGAAGTAAACCGTTGTAACCCGTTGTAACTGGGTCTTGCCACGAGTCCTTGTGCGACCGTGCGTGGAGTAGTTTATGAGAGTTACCCCTGTTGTAAAGATTTTCTATGGTGCAGTCGGGAGAAGCTTTTGAACTGTGTGGAATAGATCTTGCATTCTCTGTCAATTATTCTGTCGTAATGGAGACAAGTGATTAAGATCTAGTAATTAGATCGGGTGTGAAACTATATCATTGCTGTGTAATTAAGGACATTAATATAGATAAGTAGATAATAGACAAGTGTGTTTGGTTATAATCCTATGGGGTAGTACAAGTAAAACGGGATGGCCCACAAAGCATGTTCATCTAAAGAACCACGCTCTCCTCTAAAATGATCACGTTACCATGTTATTGACATAGGCCTTGTCCCTCTTCCATCGAAAGGGACTAAACCATAAATAACATTAATTCTTTTTTTTCCCGGCAACGGCTGGGTGGTGGCAGCGATACCAAATAATTTTAATTATTAATGAGGCCTTATTCTTGATATTCTGGCAGTAACTGTAATCACATGATAAAAATCAAATTCAACTATTGTCGCACTGGCGGCTTTAGCGGTGTGGCATAGCTAAAGTAGTCTTTTATGACGTAGGCAGAAAAATCCTGCGTTACACTGGTGTTCACATCGGTGGGATTATCTCAAATTTCAACAGGGCTAAATTTTGCGCCCCTACACTGGTGTCAGTCCGGTGGGATTTACTTATTCTAGGGGCAATGCAAAATTCTCGCCCCTACAGCATCATGGTGGAGAGCGACGGCGGTTTATTTACATCTGGTGAAAGTGAATTCGTGGGCATCTTCGACGATTATGTGGGTAATGGAAGTACTAATCTGAATCAGACAAGAGTAGCAGGAGTACAGAATGGCAGAGAGGAATGTCCAGAAATTAAAAAAGGTATGGGTAGTAATTAAAGAGTTGCAGGAGCGGATCTTAGGACAGGAGAGAGAGATGAAAGTCTTACAAAACAAGCTGGAAAAAGTTTGCACATGCAGTGCGGAACAAGAAAGAGAAGTCACAGAATTAAAAGTGAGTAATGAATCTGCCACAAATGAATAAAACAGCTCAAGAGGGAAAACAAGAGGTTGGAAGAAGAAAGGGACAGAATGAAAAGTAAATTAGATGAGTATGAATCAAAATCAAAGATGCAAGATGAACATGTTCAGGAAATCAAGGAGCAACATAAGGGGTGGAAGAAAATTCAGGAGGAAGGGAATGTATATTTGAGAGATTATAGAACAATAAAGCAAGGAAAAGGTGGAGAAGGAAGTGGTTAGGGTATTGAGAAGTAGAGAATCTTTAGTCAGGGATGTAACAGATAAGAAAAAATGTGTAATAATTTCAGGAGAAAAAGAAAAACGTATGACAGTAAGATCAGAAAGAGAAAGAGAAGAATTGAGTAAAGTTAAATAATATCAGTAGTCATGGAGGGTAACAACGAAGCCCAAGAAGAGATTGAAGAAGTGTTTAGGTTAGGTAAGTACAAGGAAGGAGGGGCGAGGCCATTGAAGGTGAAGTTTAAGTCCCAGGTAATAGTAAATGAAATCATGAATAGGACATGGAAATTAGCAGACAAAGAGGGGTTCGAAAATGTTTGGCTAAGGAGAGATGCAAATGAGGAAGAAAGAGCTAAAATAAAGGAGTTAGTAAAGGAAGTTAAGGCAAAAAACGAACAGAGAATGGAGGAGGAGAAGACAGTGTTTTATTGGAGAGTTATGGACCAGAAATTGAGGAAGTGGTATCAACGGAGAGGAGGAGAGAAGAAGGTATAAGTAATAATGAAAAAGTTTGAAAGTGGCATGCACTAATGTTGATGGATTAATATCGGCAATGTTAGAAATCAACGATTTCTTGAGGGTACATGAACCTGATGTTATGTGCTTTGTAGAGACTAAGTTAAGTGAGAATATTGATATCCATATGGGAGATGGCAAATACAAATTGTGGAGAAGAGACAGAAAAGATAAAATGGGAGGAGGAGTGAAGATAGCAGTGAAGAACAACTTAAGTGTAAATACTGTGGAAATGGGAGAGGGTAGGGCTGAAGCGATAAATATGAAATTAGAAACTGGAGAGAACTGTAAGAGAGATATAGCAGTAGTATATGTTCCACCTAAGACAAGAGCATGGATTGATGATGAATACCAGGAGATGTTGTCAGACATGGTTAGTTGTCTACAGAAAGTGATTGAGAAAAGCAACAATATAATTTTAATTGGTGATTTTAATTGTAAAGAGGTGAACTGGGCGGAATGGGACTCAGGAGGCGGCGAAGATTCGTGGGGCACTATATTGTTAAACACTGTAATGAATAATGTAATGATGCAGTGGGTCAAAGAAAAGACACGATTCCGAGATGATGACACACCAGCAAGATTAGATTTACTGCTAACCAAAGAATCTGACAATTAAATCTTTGAAATATCTGTGTCCTGTAGGAAAAAGTGATCACGCGGTCATTGAGTTCCAGATGATAAAGGGAACGTGGTGCCAAGAGACGAGCTTTGTAGGCAGGGAAGTTACAACTTTGGGAAAGCAGATTTTACAGAATTGAGATTTTTTTTTTTTTTTTTAAATGATGATTGGAGAATATTCAGAGAAACAAGAGAGATTCAGAGGAAGTGGGATATCTATCTAGACCTCTATAATTCAGAAGTGGAAAAATATGTTCCAAGAGTAAGTGGGAAAGAAAACAGGAAAAAGGAGTGGTTTAACAGAAGGTGTTTAATAGTGAAAAAAGAGAGGGGACATGTCGTGGAACAAATGGAGAAAGAGAGGTGATAACAGAAGAAAGGAAGAATATAAAAGAACTAGAAATGAATTTACAAGAATTTGTAGAGAGGATGAATGGAACTTTGAAAAAGGTATAATCGACAAATGTAAGGATGAACCCAAATTGTTTTATAGATTTGTTAATGGCAAATTGAAACAAAAGGAAGGAATCACCAAACTGAAAGTGAAAGGAGAGGTCTATAAAGATGTGCAATGCAAGCTGAAATAATGAACGTTTCCAATCGGTTTTTACTAATGAAAGGGAGTTTGTGGAGGGGGAGGAAGTGACTAGAAATGTAGTGATAAAAGATATAAAAGTGGAAGTGCAGGAAATGTATAAATTACTGGAAACTCAAGATGTAAGGAAAGCCCCTGGACCGGATGGAATTTCTTGGGTACTGAAGGAATGCAGAGAACAACTGGTGGATAAGATTCACAGTTTAACTCGCCGAGTCCCGACCGTTTTTTTACCCAGCCTACCCCCAGATCCCGACCGATTTTCGACTTTTTGTTTTTTGGCTGAAACCTTCAATGTTGGTGAGAAACATCGAAAATTCATAGTGAAATCGCGATCCTGAGGTAAATAAATGTTGATACAGGGGTCACTCAACCTTACGTTTTCCTTCTTTTTCAGGGTACCTGCCTAAGAAAACGAACTATGGAAAGGTTGACCAATTCAAGCCACTTTAAATTACGTATTTATTTCATGCATTTGGTACGAATTTATGTGTAGTAAAAGTCTATAATGGTTTTCACACAATAATATAGGCGTTTATAAGCATTGTTCACTTACCCAAAACCCCCTGCAGTATATGGCACCTTCCTTTACGACATTACCACCTCATCACTTCTGTTTGTTTCTACCTCTAGCTTCTTTGTTTCTTTGTCCTCCACATCAGGAATAACTTTCACCGTGAATTTCGTCATTAGAGAGACCGTGGGGCAACATACCTTTACTGGCTAGGTTACTGCTAACAGGTGAATTGCCCAGTGTGGGGGGGAGGGGGGAAAGAGGGGGTTAGGAGGGGCCAGGCAGTATCCCCGCTTGACAGCAGGTAGAGGAAGGTCTCCCACATATGCCTACCAAAAATCACCCGCGAATGTTGAAAAATGTGCACACAATGGCCCTTGCAATTGTGTGACGTACAATGTACGTCGTTAGGTCTGTCCGCGGAAAAAAGTTGCGACGTACACCGTACGTCGATGGGACTCGGCGGGTTAATTGTGTGTTCACTGGAAGAGGGAAAAGAGCCTCGGGAATGGAAGAGAGCAAATGTCGTACAAATTTATAAGGGAGTGTCCCTAACCAGCATGGTGCAAAATTGTGTGAGAGAATTCTGAAAGATAGATGGATAAAATAGCTGGAAGATATGAATATTTTGACTGAAAGTCAATTTGGATTCAGAAGTGGAAGGTCATGTGTTTCCAACTTGTTGAGCTTTTACTCAAGAGCAATTGATGTGCTACAGGAGAGAGACGGTTGGGTGGATTGTGTGTATTTAGATTTGGAGAAGGTCTTTGAGAAGGTACCCCATAAGAGACTAATGTGGAAACTAGAGCATATAGGAGGACTGAAGGGTAACCTCCTGGAATGGATGAGAGACTTTTTGAGAGAGAGACAAGTGAGGACAGTAATAACGGACAGGACGTGTGGATGGAGAGAAGTAACAAGTGGTGTCCCACAGGATTTGGTGTTGGCGCCAGTAATATTCCTGATTTACGTAAATGATATTGTAGATAGAGTGAACAGTTATGCAAGTCTGTTTGCTGATGATGCAAAGATCTTCAGGAAGGTAAAGGTTGAAGAGGACTGTAAAATGCTGCTGGGGGATCTGGATAGGATACATGATTGGAGCCGAATGTGGGAAATGAAATTCAGTGCAAAAAAATGTAAAATATTGGGAATGGGTAAAAGCACCAAGAGGCCATTACTGAATTATTTGATGGGTAATGAACCAGTTACAAAAGCAAGAGAAGAAAAAGATTTAGGAATGCTGGTCCAGAATAGTTTGTCACCTGAAAAACACATTAACAAGATATTTAGAGGGACATATAAACTCTTGACCAACATAAGAGGCATTTCATTACATGAATGGAGAGATGATGAAAAAATTGATAGTGGCCATGATCCACCCCAGATTAGAATATGCAGCAGTAGTGTGGTCCCCACACAAAAGAAAGATATAAATAAGATTGAGAGAATACAAAGAACAGCAACTAAGACAGTCCCCATTCTGGCAGATCTGTCATACAGTGAGAGGCTAGAAAGGCTGGATTTGCCTTCCTTAGAAGTAGGAGAGAGAGGGGTGACATGATTGCAGTGTTCAGGACCATGGTGAGAGAAGATAAAATTGGTAGAAGAAGATCTGTTTGTATGGGATAAAAGAGCAACAAAAGGACACGGACTGAAACTGAAGAAGCCAAGTTGCTCGAAGGACATCAAGAAATATAGTTTTCCGTATAGATGGATAGACCTGTGGAACAGATTGGACAAAGAGATCGTCCTGTCTAAAAACTCAAACGAGTTTAAAGCAAAATTTGACTTACTGAGAAAGAGACGGGGTCCCACGAACGTAGCTCATTTCCTGTATATCACAATTAGGTAAATACAATTAGGTAAATACATAATAGACTGCATGTATCAAAACTCACTTGATTTATCCTTATAGGAGACCTGGTATTAATGGAGGACTTTCAAAGAGCTGAGTCATTCCAACCTCGGTCCTACACTTGTCTTTTCCTGGTTGCCATGCTTGTAATAGCCGTGGATTATTTGTACTCCAGTGTCTAACTGTGAGATATTGTAATGGCATATACCACTGAAATTACTAAAGTATCACTCAGAAAAATCTTAACCAATAAGAATGATCACCTTTATTTTCATAATTATAGAATTTATGATCGTAGACTTGATACCGAAGCATCAGGCTGTCACAACTACACCTTGCATATTTTATATTTGATTTGCTGGTCATTGTAGCCGATCTCTTATATATATTAACCCGAGGCATCCTGATGACGTATGGGTACGTCACAATGTTTTGTCATGGTGACACCTGACAATGTACCCATATGTCACGCAACTGCAAAGTCAGTTATTTGCACATTTTTCAAGTTTCACGGGTTATTTTTGGTAGGCATATGTGGGAAGCCTTCCTCTACCTGCTGTCAAGTGAGATACTGCCTGGCCCCACCCTCCCCCCCTTCCCCCCCCAAACTCGGCAAGTTACCTGTTAAGAGTGACCTGGCCAGTAAAGACATGTCACGCCATGATCTCTCCAATGATGAAATTCATGGTGAGAGTGATTCCTGAGGTGGAGGACAAAGAACTAAAGAAGCTAAAGGAAGAAACAAATAGAAGTGATGACGCGGTAATGTCGTAAAGGAAGGTGCCACATTTGGATGTGTTTCGTGACTGAACAATTATATCACCTATATTATTGTGTGAAAACCGATATAGTCTTGTACTACACATAAATTCGTACCAAATAAATAAATAAATACATAATTTAAAGTGGCTTGAATTAGTTAACCTTCCCATAGTTCGTTTTCTTTGAAGCCAGGTACCCTGAGAGAGAACAAAAAGGTAAGGCTGACTGTCACCTGTAGCAACATTTATAAGCTCAGGAGGGCAATTTCTCTATGAATTTTCGATGTTTCTCACCAAAAGCAGAGGTTTGAGCCAAAAAAAAAAAAAATCTGAAATTGCTCGGGATTGGGGGGTATCGGAGGTGGGAAATCGGTCTGGACGTGATGGGTTAAGGCCTGTCTATATTACATTATTAATATCAACTTTCGTACTGACAGGCCCTGTATTATCTGAAATTTAAAATTTTGTAAATTCAAGCATTTAACAATACGCCACGAGACTCGCGCATGCGCATTAAAGGGACAGTCCTGAATAGGAGAACAGACCATGCTTCTTTACCAAAGAGCAGTGCTTGTTTCCTCCGTACTGTTTGAGAACAAACTATACTGAATTGAAGGGATTAAATGGGATAACTCAAATTCAGAGGCTGCCGAATCAAATCAAGGACTGCTTATCAGCCTTCATTATTACCAATATCCTATACTATAGTGGTACAAACTTAAACTGGCGGCTGGGGTGGTTTTCTATTCTTCCATGTATTATAATACATACGTTAAAATTGTATTCATATGTGTTTACCTTATTTGCGATGCCTTTTACATATATAACAGCTGCTTCAAATTGCGGGTTTGGGAAACTTGGCAACACTGTACACAGGTTGCTGCCCCACCCCAGCCGACAGTTTAAGTTTGTACCACCATAGTAATGTCAGTGGATATTAACTTTATTTTGAAAATGTACATATTTTTTGTGTCTTTTTTACCTTGTTGTCCAGCAGCTTATGACCATGGCAGTTGCGCTGCCAAATTTTAATTATATTCAGTTAATCAACTAGTAATGTTAAGATTCAAAACTCGCCCACTGTAGAGAAAGATTTATCTTTTTTCTATCAGTTGATGTACAAAGGGAATTAACGGCTGCACCAGAAAGAAAAAAAATATGCCTGGTTACTTTTATTACTAGTGTTATAACTTTGCAACTAGGCAACCCTTTGATTTGTATTTATGACGAAATTGCATTACCTGGTTGAGTTTTAATTGAACAATACCTTGCATTTAATAGACATCTCAGCAAAAAGTTGCCACATTAATGTTTAAAATATGAAAGCTGAAGGAACAAAGGGTATGTACTGTATATTTTGATATCCGCAGTTTGCAACATTTAACGAACAAGAGGATATTAACCCGCCCAGTCCCCCCGACGTACGATGCACGTCACCACTTTTTTTCGTGCTCAGACCCACCGACGTGCATCGTACGTCAGTCAATTGCAAGGCCGTCGTTTGCACATTTTTCAAGATTCGCGGATGATTTTTGGTAGGCATATGTGGGAGACATTCTTCTACCTGCTGTCAAGCGGGGATACTGCCTGGCCACACCTAACCCTCCCCCCCTCCCCCCACACTCGGCAATTCACCTGTTAGCAGTAACCTAGCCAGTAAAGACGTTGCTCCATGGTTTCTCCAATGACGAAATTCATGGTGAAAGTGATTCCTGAGGTGGAGGACAAAGAAATAAAGAAGCTAGAGGAAGAAACAAGCAGAAGTGATGAGGGGGTAATGTCATAAAGGAATGTGCCATATGCTGGTGTTTTTGGTGAGTGGACAATGCTTATTATTGTGTGAAAACCAATATAGTCTTTTACTACACATAAATTCGTACCAAAAAAATAAATAATTACGTAATTTAAAGTGGCTTGAATTAGTTAACCCTCCCATAGTTCGTTTTCTTTTAAGTCAGGTACCCTGAGAGAGAATGGAAAGGTAAAGCTGACTGTCACCTGCTGCAACATTCATTCTCAGGAGGGCGATTTCTCTATGAATTTTCGGTGTTTCTCACCAAAAGTGGAGGTTTGCGCCAAAAAAAGACAGGTTGAAAATCGGTCGGGTTCGTTGGGTAAAAAAACGGTCAGGACTGGGCGGGTTAATGTGTAATGCAGAAGTCGTACCAAGTCTCCAGTGTCATTTAAAATTGAAATGCAGAGCACCAATACATGGTGAAATACAGAAGCACCCAATCCACCTTACCTGGGCAAGACACCCACCCACCCCAGGAGAAGATACCCAGGGGGAGGAAATGAGCGGAGAGGGCTCAGTACAAGATGGGCACACCTGCGTCTCTCCCGCGCCCCTCTCGTGCTCAGGTAACTCGCCGCATAAGTTACAGTCACGTCAAATTACACCTCCGCCGGGACCTGGAGCGGTGGTGTCTTCGCCGTGGGTCCATTCCCCAGAGCTTGCCAAAGAGAAGAGGACAGCATGGGGGCCAAACCACCGTAACTCTCTCTGGCCCCTCATGGGGCCCGAGAACCTGGAAATGGCTTCGGTCGCCCGGGCAAGTACCACATCTTTCCATACATCGCACACAACAACACCGTTTTTTCTACACCCAGAAATGACTCCCTGGCAGTCATTTCTCAACGACTTCTTCTCGCCGGGGACATTGAGAGCAACCCTGGACCCACCAACAAATACATACATCCAACATGCTCAAAAGGTATGTTGCCCCCAATGGCAAAGCTTTCGCCAAGGTCCCGAAAGGAGGATGACCAGGAGTCTGAAAGGTAGGTGAGAAGATCGCCAGTGGAGCGTCCCTGACGGAACCCATACTGACGATCAGAAAGAAGGTTGTGACAGAAAAGATGCTTTAAAATTTTTCGGTTAAGAACTGATTCGAAAACTTTTGATACAATGGATGTTAAAGCAATTGGACGATAGTTAGAGGGTAGGGAATGGTCACCCTTCTTTGGGACTGCCTGAATGAGAGCAAACTTCCAGCAAGAAGGAAAGGTACAAGATGACAGACAAAGGCGAAAGAGTTTACCTAGGCAAGGTGTAAGCATAGAAGCACAGTTTTTGAGGAGAACAGGAAGGACTCCATCAGGCCCATATGCCTTGTTAGTATTGAGGCCAGTGATGGCAGAAAATACATCAGCTGAAGACATTTTAATGTCAGTCATGTGGAAGCCAGAGGGGGGAAGTGATGGAGGAACAGCACCGGAATCGTCTAAGGTGGAATTGGAGGAGAAAGTCTGAGTGAAGAGATCTGCTTTATCAGTAGAAGAAATAGCTACAGAGCCATCAGAGTAGAAAAGAGGAGGGAAGGATGATGAGGTAAAGTTGTTAGAAAGGTATTTGGCAAGGTGCCAGAAGGAGCAAGAAGAATTCGAGTTGGAGAGTTGAGAACATTTAGCACGGATGAAATTATTTTTAGGAGGGCGAAGAACAGACTTAGCATGATTCCGGGCTGGGCTGGCTCTGGTACCTTTTATAAGCCCTCTCCTTGTTGTGGACAGCATTAGCACAAGCGTGATTAAACCAAGGCTTTCTCGCATTAGTCAGAGGATATGAGAATGGAATGTATGCTTCCAGGCCCGAGATGCCCGAGAGAATAACCTCCTTAATGTGCAAGGCACACTCAGATGGCTCCCGGCCATGGAAACAATAATCATTCCAGGGAAAATCAAAGAAGTATTGCCTGAGGGCCTCCCAGTCTGCAGCTCCAAAGTGCCATAGACGGCGCTTCTTTGTGGGGTCCCCAGGGCACACCGGAGAAATAGGACAGGTTAATGTCTATCTATCTATCTATTGCCAGATGCCATAATCCTGTAAGGGGTGGCCATTTGACTCTGAGTTATTTGTTTTACAGGGAGGGGCACTAACCCTCCACCAACCCACTTGTTGACACGTAGGGAGCACGTATGGTTTGGTTATATGGTTACCACCCAGCGTTGTAAATGGTTTCTTGGTTTACAGGAAACCATTTGGCCTGTCACTCAATGTAAAGCCACCTGTAAAGGAAAGAAAAGCAATAAGAAGTGACAGAAAAGATGGGAGAAATAGGAAGAGAGGAGGGCAGGCTCAGAAAGAGAATGATAAAGGCTAAGGAAGAAGTAGGCAGCACTACATCAAGTGAGTGGATGATGTAATAAGGTTATAATTGGAGGAGCCCAACGGAGTGAAAAAATTAACAGTGTAAGCAGAGGGATTAGTTGTTAGGAAAAGGTCAAGTATGTTGGAACTCTCTCCAAGGCAGTCAGGGATACAGGATCTGACTGTGACCTTAATGGAGTTTTCCTACTTTTCTTGATCCCAAGTAACTTGCAGCACTCAAGGAACACAGAAGACCCAAAGTTTCTACCCTGGTCTGAATGTAGCTCTTGTGGCATCCCAAAACGACAGAAGAGCTGGTCAACCAACAACTGAGCAACAGTCGCAGCTTCTTGATCAGGGATGGTATAGGTTTCTGGCAACTTTGTGAAGTAGTCAGTGGCGACACATATATACCAGTTTCCTCTGTCAGTGAGTGGCAGAAGTCCAGCAATGTCCACTGCAACTTTTACCATCGGTGCACCCACTTGGTACAGCTGGAGAGGGTCACAGCCACGTTTCATGGGTCTCTTCTTGCCACAGCATACATCACAGGCCTGACACCACTCTTCAACATCCTGATGCATGCCAGTCCAGTAGAACCCCTGTCACAGCAGACTTATAGTTTTATTCACTCCCAAGTGCCAACTATTGATCTGGTTATGGGACTCACCCAAGATTTCAGACCTCATTTTCTTAGGAACCAGCAGTTGCCAATACTTGCTTAGGCCATCAGGTGTCTCCCACTGAAGCTCCAGTAGTCCGTTCTTCAAATGAATCTGGAAACCTCTTCCCAATATGGTCGCACTGTACTCTGCTGCAGCCACTCTAGCAATGACTGTAAATCTGCATCCTCCATCTGAATCCTCTTCAGGTCTTTTTTATCTGTTGCTGGCCCTGTCACTGCAGTACGGCTTCATTTCTTACTATGATCTTTTTTACTACACAGCCGGCACTCTGGGTCACAATGCTGACGACTCAGACTGTCAGCATTGCAGTGTACCCACCAGGATGGTGCTGCATCTCATAATTGTGCTGGTCTAACTTCCCAAGCCAGCATGCCTGTTGTTCTTCCGGATTCTTTAACGTCTTCAGCCACTTAAGTGCCACATGGTCAGTCCTGATGATGAAGTAAACTTCTAGTGTGGATGGATGAAATCGAGGCTCTTCATCACTGCAAAGAGCTCCTTATGGGTCACACAGTAGTTCCACTCTGGTGGGCTAAGCTTCTTGCTCTAATATGCCACCACATACTCTTTTTCATCCTTCTTCATTGACAGAACTCCTCCTATACCAAGGTCACCAGCATCACAGTCTAAGATGAATGGCTGACTCTGATCAGGATACGGCAGTACTGGAGAGCTTGCCAACACATGCCTGAGTTCGTAGAAGCAGTTCTGAGTCACTGCTGTCCACGCAGACTTCTACCTCTTCCCCAATAGCTTGTGCAGAGTGCAGCTATCGTTGCAAAGTGTTTGACAAAACGCCGGTAGTAGGTACAAAAGCCCAGGAAACTCTATGGCTCCTTCACACAAGTAGGAACCGGCCAGTTTTCCACAGCTGCCACATTCTTTGGATCAGTACAGATACCGCCCTCACCTGCAATGTGTCCCAGGTACTTTACTTCCTTCTGAAACAAGTAGCACTTCTTGGGGTTCTGCCTGAGGTGCGCCATTCGGATCCTGTTGAACACCTCCGCCAGCCTCTCCAATTCCTGGTCGAAAGTCTGTCCAAACACAGTTACATCGTTCAGATAGATGAGAGCCGTCTGCCAGTGCAGGCCTTTCAGTACACAATCCATGAGATGCTCAAAAGTAGCTGGGGCATTGCATAGTCCAAAAAGGCATCAACTTAAACAGCCTTAAACCCCGCTCATACAAAAAGGCTGTTTTCTCCTTGTTCTCTACAACCTTGACCTGATGATATCCTGCCTTCATGTCTATGGTGGAGAACCACTTGGCACCTGACAGAGCATCCAGGGTGTCATCATTTCTTTTGCAAGGGGTATGCATCCTTCACTGTCATTTCATTCAGGGCTCGATAATCTACACGGCATCTTACTGAACCATCCTTTTTCCTTACCAGAACCACTGCTGATGCCCAAGGACTGCTGGACTTTTGACTCTAGAGATTCTCCATCATCTTCTCCATTTCTTGCCACTGGGCTAGCTCCATCCTCTGTGCTAGCTGTTTAATCAGGCGGTGATCCCCGGTGTCTATACAATGCTCCATCAGATCAGTGCACCCCAGGTCTTGGTCTCCAGTGGAAAAGACATCAGCGAACTTCATCAGCAGCTGCCTCAACTTCAGCACTTGTGAGTCATCCAGGCACTGGCAACTCCTTGAAAATAGGTCTTGTAAGTGGTCTGGGAGATACCCATCTTCTTTGACTACACTCCTTTTGCAGTCCTTCCTCTGGTGCCCCTCATGGTCCACCACATGGCACAGTTCCACAATTTCTCACTCGTTGATCTTCTGTGGCTCACGGGGGAAACTGCCCACCACAACCGCCACTTCGCTTGGACCTGTTTCCACCAAATTTCTCCCCATCAACACTCTGGCCTTCGTCTTGCACCGTACATCAGGCTCCACTACCCCTAGACAGCCGTCAGAAGAGCCACTGGAGCAATAATTCTGATTTTGGGGGTATTACTGTAGTGGGAGTATCCTCACCTCACCACCAGAACTGGTACGTCATACTGCAGTGATGGGAACCGATCTTTCTCGAACCTTCAGCTTCATGGAGCAGAAGTACAGCTCACATACCATGGACATCAGATAGTCCAGACCAAGAAGGCAAGGATCCTCCATGTCGGCCACATAGACTGGAAATGTGGCCTCTTGCCCTGCCACTTCAATCCGGACATCCAAGGGTCACCTCAGTTCTGCCCAGTGCCCACTTATGCCACACAGTTGTTCTGATGGCTCAAGCAGATACCGATGATGTAACACATCAGGCCTCACAAAAGTCTGTTCTGAGGCTAAATCAATCACTAGAGAACACTTCTTTCCATTTATTCTTTTGTCTTCTCGCACACTGTCGATTGCAGTTCTCTTGTATTTTCTTGGTGGTGGGGCTACTTGGGAAAAGCCGGCTGATGATTGCCTCTTAACACCAGCCTCCACTAGTTTTCCACTTCTTTCTGGTCTTCTGCAACCTTCTTATCCTCCTATTTCTTCTTTGGACACTCAGAACTGAAGTGTCCCACCTCACTACCCTATGTGTCCAGCACGCTTTTGTTACAATTGTGGAGTTCCTTGCTCTGTTCTGTTCTTACTCCTTCTTCCATTTGCACTGCTCTGTTCTTACTTCCTCTTCCAATTGTAACAATCGTCCTTCTTGTGTCCCTGATTCCCACCGAACCAGCAACCTCCTCTGGTCTGCTCCTGTTCCCTCTTATGCTTGAAGCAGTCCTCTTTTCTTTGTACTGGCTTTTCACAGTACAATCAACGTCCCTCAAGCTTCTTTGCTTCATGTACTATTGGCCACAGAAGTTTCGTTCCTTTCATGGTGGGCGATTTGATGAATGTGGCAACGTGGCGTTCTCCCCCTCTACACCTCCTCCCTCCTTCCCTCTCCCATAGCTTCTGAGGTTTATGAAGCGTGTTCTGAGGCATCTGAACGTCTGGAGTTTTCTGATGTTACTCGATATGATGGACATGAATTATTATGCTTGTTGCTAAGGAAAATTTGTTAGTTTAATGACTGAATTCATTTTTGCAGGAGTTATTAGAATTTATAAATGTATCACCAATTCACAGTGAGGTAATATACCTATTCTGGCATGATTCAAATACTAAAACGTCTGGTGTCACTGTTCCGACATTCTTCCAATGTTATTAACGGCTACAATCTTATAATCTGCTTAGGCCGACCAATGGTACGAACAAGTTTATGAAATGTTCTTTTTTCTCATCCATTCATTTGTCTATGCATTCATTTAAGTCGAAAGAGTAAGAGCAAGAGGTTTGAAACAGAAAATATAGAATACACAAAGGTCTATGAAAGTGATATCCACATTAGTAACAGTGACTGGCAGCATCCAAGAAAAACTTAGTATACAAAGTAATATTTTAATAAAAATGAGACAAGATTCGCTGACAGAACAGTTACAACCAGATAATGAGATTGTGTCGATAGTATACTGTAGGTGATATGGCAGTCCTATCACAATTTAGGGCTCAGCCATTAAATGCCTCATTACATCAGTACAAACTGTGTAATCTTTTGCCTTTCTTTCTACGTATCTCTGTAGTACCAGTATCCACTGAGTAGAACCACTGATGAGGAGGGATCCAGTAGTGGAGACATTATGTGAACGGATGTGTCAATGAGAACCCATGTATGAAACGGCATCAGACGTGTGACTGGAAAGATGCATAATAATATGGCTTTGTCTAACAGGGGTGGAGGATGAGACGGGTCACATGGGTAATGATAAAAGGCAAATAAGCATTGAACACTGAAGAGTATGAAATACCCTCTACAGTCGAAAGGAGAGACAGAACCACGACAATAACATGTCGAAG
>JAGKTI010021888.1:0-15517 GCA_018397915.1 Birgus latro | reverse complement strand
ATTAACGTCTCTATCTTCGGCTTCCTGTTCAGCCACCACTCTCCTCATCTCACTATAAAAGGCATCCCTGGTCTACATAAAATTTGTTGCACTCTTTACATGGTATTTTGTAAATGCAGCTACTTGAATTATCAGGTGAATTCTTAATCAACCTCTTCTTCACCGTACAAGAATTACTGAATACTACATTTACATTCCACCTTTTCACCAGTTGAGGAACTTTGGAAAATTTTTCACCATATGGTAAAATTAGGAGATTCGATTTGTCACGAGAAGGCAATGGGATGGTCCTATGGAAGGTTTTCCTTGCTTGGTTGAAAGCAGAGTCCAACTGAGTTCTCGGGATTATTTAGCAATATTCATGTGTATTTGTAACTTTTGAAATCCTGCAGAGTCCAGCTGAGACCGAGGAATCACCGTATTCACGATGTTACCACATGCCTACAGATGCTTCATTAACTCAATGTACCCGTTTATAATTTCATGCCGTAGCTGTTAGTTTACTTGGTTACTTTTATGTGATTCAGTGTTCATGTAACTAAAACTCACGTGCATATGTTTAATGACACTATTTGTATGTGATGATGTCCATTAAGCATAACTTTGTCTTTGATTAATTCGTAATATTATGTGTGTGTGTGTGTTTGTGTGAGTGTGTGTGTGTGGGTTTGGTGTGTGTGTTTGTGTGAGTGTGTGTGTGTGGGTTTGGTGTGTGTGTAAATCACCAGGTCGGTTAGGATCACTTGATGGTAGTGATCGTCAGCTTTTACCCTCCTGGAAGGGAGCTGAGAGCTCATATAGTCCAATCTATGGGCAAGGCTGTGACCTTCACACACCCATCCCCATGCTCAAGGGAGACAGTAACCACCCACTTCGTCAGTGAAACTTTTCGCAACCTGAGCGAGAAGTGAACTCCTGTCTACCAGATGGCAAGCGAAAACGCTACCACTGCGCCAGCAGTGTATTTACCTATTTGTATTTACCTATTTGTAGTATACAGGAATTGAGCTAAGCTTGTGCTGTCCTGTCTCCATATCTACATTCATCTAATCTAGTTTTAAATACATGAATGTTTTTCGCCTGCACCACCTCTTCGTCTAAGTCATTCCAAATACTTATGCTTCTGTTTGAGAAACTGAACCTTTTGAGATCGTTAAGACATCTACTTTTCCTCAACTTGAAGCCATGACCTCTTGTTCTTCCATCATCCAACACAAAAACATCCTCTCTGTCCACCCTTTCCAATTCTCTTACATTTCTAAATATCGTGATCAAGTCACCTCTTTCCCTTCTCTCGCGCAGTGTTGGTAACTTCAGTTTTTCCAATCTCTCCTTGTAGGTGAGTTCCCTTAACTGTGGTATCATCTTCGTTGCCATCCGTTGAACCCTTTCTAGTTTATCAATATGCTTCTTCAAATGAGGTGACCATACCACCGCCGCATACTCTAGTCTTGGTCTTATCATGGTCACTATCAACTCCCTCAACATTCCCTCATCCATATAATTAAAAGCCACTCTCATGTTGGTCAGTTTTCCATAAGTTCCCCCAATAATTTTGTTTATATGCTTTTCTGGTGACAAGTCATCCCGAATAATCACTCCCAAGTCTTTCTCATCCTTTCTTTTACTGATCATCTCATTGCCCATTTTATATGTCCAGTGTGGTCTTCTTTCACTTATATCCATTTCTAATACATGACACTTCTTGGCATTAAAGTCCATTTTCCAAGTCTGGCACCAGCTGTGTAGTTTGTCCAAGTCCTCTTGCAGTTCTTTACAACTATAATACATTTAATATGTTTCATAATTTTAGCATCATCTGCAAACATACTCATGTAACTATTCAAACCCTCTGGCAAATTATTTACATATATCAGAAACATTACTGGGGCCAGGACAGAGCCCTGGGGTACTCCACTAGTCACATTTCTCCACTGTGAAACCTTGTCTCTTATTACTGTTCTCATCTGCCTTCCTGTCAAATAATCTCCCATCCACTTTAATAGTTTCCCATGCACCCCTCCAAAGGTCCTCAACTTCCACAATAGTCTCTTATAGGGCACCCTGTCAAATGCTTTCTTAAGATCCAGATAGACACAGTCCGCCCATCCCTCTCTCTCCTGTATGACATCTGTTACCCTACTGTAGAAACTTAATAGGTTAGTAACACATGATCTTCCTTCCCTAAAACCAAACTGTCTTGGTGTTATCACTTCATTTTCTTCTAAATACTTTATCCATCTTTTTCTAATAACTTTTTCGCAGATTTTACGAACAATACTAGTAAGTGACACAGGTCTATAATTAAGTGGATCCTCCCTATCTCCTCCCTTAAAGATTGGCACAATACTTGCTCTTTTCCAAGCTTTAGGTAACTGTCCATTTTCAAGCATGGTCTTGATTATGACATAAACTGGCCACACTAACTGGTCAGCACATTCCTTCAGGATCCATCCAGCCACACCATCTGGTCCCATTGCTTTTCTCACTTCCAAATCCTTCATCAGCTGTAGCACATCATTCACATCAACTGTAATTTCGGTCATTCTCGTCAGCCTGGGTTCCATTTCAGGCTCCCTAAATTCGTCTTCCAATACATAAACTGACTGCAGCTTGTTGTTCATTATTTCACACAAGTCTTCCTCTCTTTCGTATGTTTCATCTCCATCCCTCAGTCGTATTATACTGTCCTTAACTTTCATTTTCCCCTTTACAAACCTATAAAATAGTTTTGGCTCTTTTTTACAGTTAGATACAATATCTTTTTCGTATTTCCTTTCCTCTTCTCTCCCTACCCTTACATATTCATTTCTAAACTGCTTGTACTCCTCCTAAGCCCTTTCACTATACCTTCTTCTCACTTTCTTCCATGCTTTTTTTCTTGCCTCTTGTGCCATCCTACATCTGTTGTTAAACCATTCTTTCTTCCTTTCCATAGCTGCAGAAAATTTTGGGACATACTTAGTAACTCCTGTTTTATATACCTCTGTCAAAAACTCATATTTCTCATCAACATTTGTGATCATATTCATTTTACTCCATTCTACATTTTGGAAAAAGTTCCTCAGGGAAGAAAAGTCTGCTTTCCCATAATTGTATCTATTTTCTCTGTGTTTTTCATCTCTTTCTCCTTCCCTCACTCATACCATGTCCATCTCAATTACCAGATGATCACTTTTATCAAAGAGGCAATGGTAGGTTATGTTTCTCACATCATTTGGGTCCTTTGTGAATACTAGGTCGAGCCTGGATGGTTCACCAACACCGCTAATTCTTGTGTTTTCTTTGATCAACTGGGTTAACATGTTTTCCATCATCAATTCCATTAATTTATTTCCCCATGATTCTTCGTTGTTCCCAGCATCCATACTTTCCCAATCAACTTCTCTACAGTTAAAATCTCCCATTAATATTATTCTATTTCTTCGTTCAATTAACATTTTTAGCCTAATAATGGATTCTCTTATTAACTGTTCGTAATCTTCCTTTGTCCATGCCCTAGTTTTGGGGGGCATATAAAAAACTATTACATCCATTTTTTCTCCATAACTGTCTGTCCTCTATTACAACTCCCAAAAGTTCAACCTTGGTATTTTCAATTTCTATATTCTTTACTCTTAGGTCATTACAGGTTAATATCACTAAACCCCCCCCAAATTTACCTTCTCTGTCCTTCCTCCAAATCTTATAATTGTTCCAGCCAAATAATTTTATATCGACATCTCGGGGCAATTTAGTCTCTACTAAGCAAACAATTTCAGGTTTATTTTCATTTAAGTAGTCTTTAATTTCCCCTTCCTTAGATATTAATCCATCTACATTACTGAACATGATGCTCAGATTTGCTACACTGTTTTTATCTTTACTCGTTCTTCTCTTTTTCATATTCATATCCATCCCCTTTGTTTCCTTCACGTCTAGTTCTTCACATACCACTTCCTTGCTTTCATATCCATCACTCTCCAAAAAAAAGTTTTACGTTCTTCCTCTGTCCTCCTGTCATTTTTTTCCTTCACTTGGTCCTTCAAAGATTTTAAAACTTCTCTTTCTTCTTCATTCAAATCTTTTCTTACAATAATATTTTCCATCCTTGCCTCTTTACTCAGTTTCCAGGTCACCTTAAGTATGTCATTTACTACACTTTCTGAAGACATCTTAACTCGAATTAGTCTTTCTTCCCCTTTCTTATATGGCTCTATCCTCCTTACTTCCTCAATTTCTTTTTCCCACTTGTTTCCTTCAAGATCAATCTTGACCAATATTTGCCTCACCTGATTTGAGTCTCTCTCGAGTCTCACAGACCTAACTTTTTCTTCCTCCTCCCTGTTTCCAAATATTATCACACATCTGTTCCTTTCTACTGTTTCTCTCACCATTTTCTCTTTTTTCTTCAATATTTTCACTACATTTTCTTCCATTTTTTTCTTGTTCATTTCCCATTCTTCCTGAATAATTTCCCTTAAGCTGACCACTTCTTTCTGTTCTTCTTCCACATGTGCCCACTTTGCCTTTTGCTCTTCTAACACACTACTTACCTTCTCTGTTTTGTTACTACTCTCTAATAGTTTTCTCCTTAATTCAATATTTTCTCGTTTCAAATTATCGATCTCCTGATTCGCTGTCTCACTGGCCTGTATCAAACTCTGTATAGTACTTTCAGGCATGTTTCTTGATACTAGATCTTCCACTTTCTTTTCTAGTCCACTAATTCTCATAATCAACGTTTTAACCAGATCCATTACATTTGTTTCACTGTCAAATCCTGGAAATTCCAGTTCCCCAATGTTTACATTGACGGCCATGTTTAAGGTCGGTTGAAGTACTAAACTGAACAGCTGTTCCCAAAATTCCTATAAAACATTCATGTATACTTACTGACAATAGTTCTTTACATTTTGGTAGACTATAATAACTTGCAATACTTCAAATTTTGAACAAGACTGGAGACAGGACAATTCCTAAAAACTACTTAGGGTTCGTTGAGAGGTGGTTTGAGACACGTCTTCTCGCTGTGGCTGCTCGTGTGTGTATGTGTGCATGTGTGTGTGTATGTGTGCATGTGTGTGTGTGTTCCCATTATATCTTACATGAACACCTTGAGCTATCAACATGAAACCTTTAGGGCATCAAGATATGTGCAAAATCTAGGACGAGTTTGAAAATAGGTGCTCAGGGTCAAGGTCAAGTTAACCAAAATGGCTGCCAAAGGTCAAGTAGTTTTTATCACCCCCATTTAACACCATTATATCTCATGAATGGCTTGAGCTATCAATGTGAAACCTTCAGGGTATCAAGATATGGCCAAAATCTTGGACAAGTTTGAAAATGGGCACTTGAGGTCAAGCTCAGTATCACCAAAATGGCTGCCAAAAGTCAACTACATTTTATCACCATTTAGCACCATTATATCTCATGAATGACGAGCTATCAACATGAAACCTTCAGAGTATCAAGATATGGCCAAAATCTTGGACAAGTTTGAAAATGGGCACTTGGGGTCAAGATCAAGGTCACCAAAATGGCTGCCAAAGGTCAACTAGTTTCTGTCGCCTGCCATTAGCACTAATATATCTCGTTTACGGATTGAGCTATCAACATGAATCCTTCAGGGTATCAAGATCTGGCCTAAATCTTGGACTTGACCACAGCAAATTCTGGCGGGCAATTAGCATTCGGCTCCCAAATGCCTTTCTTTCATTATTAATGCATACCATGTATATTCACCGGTAAAAGGTGGACAACAGGCCTGGTGACCCAGGGATGACATGAAGGGTAGTGTGGTGTTGGAGTGGGGGAGGAGTACGGTCGATGGTGGCTGAGAGAGAGAGAGGGGGAGGGTGCAACTGGGGCAGTAGTGGAGGGTAAGTGACAATTTGTCGACAGTGGGAAGGGGAAAATGTGGTTGGCAGATACTGTACACAGACATAAGGATAATCACATGTATTATTATACAGATTTATAGTAGATTAGTTGTAGCAGTAGTAACATTGTCAGGGAAATCACACAGTCAGTGGGAAAAGGAAAATCAGTAGCAGCTGTGCCAATAATGGTAGTAACAGATTCAGCAGTCTTGTGCTAACGTTGTTTGTGTGGGAGTGATGATGTGATGAATAATTTTATACCGTACGGGTTTTAGGACTGGACGATAAGAAACCCCCAAAGGAATATGATGGCTTGCAGTAAGAGGATACCGGGAAATAAGAGTAATAGAAGAGGCAAAGACCGGAAGAAATTAATGCACATATGAGGTGAAGCAACAGTTAAGGCCTGGATAACGAGTAGGAGCAGGATACCACAGCTGTATCTTTGTTGTCTCATAATATTTTGTGTTGTTTACTTCTAATTTCATCTGGTTACAGTTCATTATTGGTGAATGCTCTCCGCTGCCCGTCACAATGTGTTTTATTCGTCCACAGAAAATAATTTTAACATTTATAACCATCCGCACGGCTAGTATGGGAATCAGTATTAAATCCACAATCATTCTATATTATAGAAATAAGCAATCCAAGAATAACATTCACAAAAATTATCACTGCAGTGATAACGACCAGTCACAGCTTATACACAACTGGCTTGGTGCTTTATTTGTATATGAGGATCTGAAACAGATGGGTCGTGTCTGAACCAGTTTCACAGGACTTCATGATAACATAGCAGTCTATGTTATAATACACGCTATGTATGTTATGAATGGATAATGTTTTGCAGTTTCACAGGACTCCATGATAACATAGCAGTCTATTTATAATACATGCTACATATGTTATGAATGCATAATGTTTTGCAGGTGAATAGCATGGAAATGTTTTGAATCCATTTTCATTAGGTTTCTCACTATTTGTCTCGTAGCTCAGTACCAAACTACTGCTCACGGTTGTCTGTTTGCCTGCCCTCTCTCTCTCTCTCTCTCTCTCTCTCTCTCTAACCTTGATTTCCACTTTCTTCCATCCAGCAGGGTTCAGAAACTTTGGTGCATGGGTGTACCTTCTGCATCTCAGTGTCTTCAAGTGTTAAAATAATGAATATTCATTTTCCAGTAGAAGTCAAGGAGGTAAGGTCATAGAATGATATGTAACATCCTGTGCTGTATGTAAAAAGGGAGTTGGGAGGAATTCTGTCCGATATACACCTTGTAACAATGATGTCCACAGAAAATGGAGTGGGGGTAGAGATACTGTATACAACAGGATGTGAGAATTTTTCAAATGTGCACTGTGGGTGACAGATGGATGGCTACAACTGGCCCTGGGAAGTACTAAAACACAGGCTTGGTAATGAACCACACAATCATCAATTCACGCAGGAAGCATTCAGTCACAATTTGAGTCAATGTCCAAGTTGAGACTCTCAGTACTGTTATTACATATATTAGATTTCTTTTCTCAAAACAGTATCCAACACCTGTTGGGAAGTAATCAGCTGCATATGTGTGGGTGGTTATGCCTGTGATGTATTGTGGAACTTGAATGCTAAGTGAGTGAGTAAGTGGCTTATTTTCACTAGGCATGCTTTTGATTAGATCTTCCATCATGCTTTTCATTTTCCTTGTCTTCTGGACCCTACTTAACCCCACCTGTGAGGAGGAGAAGGAGGCAGGATGACAACGACAATGATGGATATTAGTTAATCACCTTCTTTGCATGAAATGGACTATGACAGCCTACCCTCAAGCTCCAACACCTCACAAGAAGAAGTATGTGACTGGCCATTATTATTTTGTCTTAAATAAAATACCATGATTATTGTTACCCACTCCACACTATCCAGATTTACCAATATTTAAACAGCTGTACACTGCAAAATTAAAAGAACTTTTTGGCCAGGTAATGACAAAATGAGTATGAGTAATCGTCCCAAGAATGCTCATCATCATTATTGAGACCTTGTTTCCCACCCTAGGGTAGGATGAGGAGCAGCAACATCCAGACAGCCCAACTTTGTCCAATCCAATGGGCCACACTTCCATCCACTCACCAATCAAGCCCTCCGAATCCTGGCTCTATCTGATATGCCAAAAACATTCAAAACATTCTGTAGCTTCACATAAACGTATCCCATAGTGCCTGTTTTGTCGTATGTAAATGGATTGTGAAAACATGCCACTTAAAACATCAATGTTGTGCATTAATATGGTACATACCTAGAGATGTATCCTACTTTCATGAAACAGTACTGGTAACAGCACATCTCTCACTATTCCTCTGTGGACCCTGTAGGCCAATGGCACAGGAGGGCCTGAGGCTAGGAAGCTACAGTCCAGACTGCTGAAGTTTGAGGACCAACTTTCATCCATAGCATATTTTACATGACAGAAATCTTTGGTCAATTCTTGGATTCAAACTGTGATGTGTTAACACCTACCTTTCTCTGACCAGAGCTCTACCCCTACTGCTGAGGTGCCCAAAGTTTAAATCTGCAAAAAAAATTAACAAAATAGAGCATACAAGAATGTTACACTAAAATCTAACTCACTCTAGCTTCTTTTTCCTTAGCGACTCTCTTGAACTGTGCAAATGAATCACTGGCTGAAGTTTTGAGGGATGTTGAAGCAGTGGGTGAGGGTCCAGCACTCTGTGCCAATGATGACCATGAGCTTAAATTTTTAGGTGTTGGTTTTGGCTTATTAAATGATGCACCCCCAGACGACTTAGGGATTTCAGGTGCAGAGGGAGGCTTCTTTTCTTGGGATGCCAAGTAGTTGGCAAGTGCTGATGCTTCTGCATGTTGCCGGTGTAAGGCAGATGCATCAGTGTGAAGCTCAACATCAGACTGCTTGCGTAACAAGGATGGATCTGCCTGAGCTTGTGAAACAGTGGGGTAGTATCCTAAACTAGTGTCGAGACCAGCTGCCTTCAAGTCTGCTAAACTTGTTTCTGGCAAATGTGAAGGCAGTTCCTGATGAGTTTCTAATCCACTAGGCATTATTGGATTATTTGGCAAAACTGAGCTGGCTGCTGAGGTGACAGCAGACATTGCATTACTTGATGACACAGCATCAACAAGATTAGGTAGCATACCCCCAGCCATTGCTCCACCCAGACCAGTAATAGCCAGGTTATGGACCCAATTATTGACCATACCCAGTGTCATGTCCCCAGTGAAACCATTGGATATGGAAGGGTGTGGGAGTCCCGTCATGTTGTGACCCATCCCTGCTCCAGACAAAGCATGCTGCTGCTGTTGCTGCTGCTGGTGGTGCTGCTGTTGTAAATGATGCTGCTGAAGTTGCTCCAACTGCTCTTGCAGCTGAAGCTGCTGCTGATGATGAAGATGTTGCTGCTCTTCAGGTGTTGGTGGTAGGGAGTGTGATGGGTGGTGATGCTGGTCTGGGTGGTGTGATGGGTGGTGCTGGTGGCTCTGATGACCCTGGTGCTGCCCAGGGTGCTGCTGCTGCTGCTGTTGTTGTTGTTGCTGCTGCTGCTGCTGCTGCTGCTGCTGCTGTTGTTGTTGTTGCTGGTGCTGCTGCTGCTGTTGTCGCTGCAGCTGCTGGTGCTGCTCTTCCTGTTGTTGGGTTAATTTTTGCATTTGCTGGTGCTGTTGCTGCTTCTTTTGTTGCTGCTGCAACTGTTGTTCTAATTGCTGCTTTTGTTGTTCTAGAAGCTTTTGTTGTTCTATTTGCTTCTGTTGTTCCAGATGCTGCTTCTGAAGCTGCTGCTGTTTATGCTGCTGCTTTTGCTTTTCTTGAAGCTGCTCTTTTTGATCTTGCTGCTGTTTTAACTGTTCTTGTTTCTGTTGCTCCTGGAGCTTTTGTTCTTGTTTTTGCTGTTCTATTTGCAGAGACTGCTGGTGAGGCTGCTGCTGCTGTTGTTGTTGTTGCTGCTGCTGTTGTGGCTGCTGGTTTTGCTGTGGCTGTTGATCCTGGCTGGCTTGGGGTTTTCCATGTTGCTGGGTTTGTGACTTTGGAACAACACTGCCTGACACAGTATTTTGCACTTCTCCCTTACCAGAATCTGCAGGCTTCACATCTTCTGATGCTGAAAAAATAAAAGATGCAGCATTAGTCCATCTATCTAACCATCATCTAATTTTTCCTGCTTAATCAGGAGTGCAGGGACCTGGGGCTTGGCTGCTTAGTCTTGACTTTCATGGCAGTAGTGACCAGTTGCTTGCCTCTAAGTAGTACTGTCCCATATGTATTATGCACAACAAATCTGAACCACACCTTGCATGTAAACCCATAAGGATCACATGCAGCTGTAGTGCCTTAATTCACTTTACCACCAGGTGTCCATTTACCGGTTATATGGCTACCACCCATTGTAGTAAATGTTTTCCTGGGCTACTAGAAACCATTTAGCCAGCCACTCTGTGTAAAGTCACCTGAAGATAGTAAGAGATCATGTGACTGGATGTTGGGAACCCTCACTTACCACAATACAACACCAGCACTAGGGTGAAATAATCATCATCAACCTCTGTACCCGGACTCTTCCCAAGAACAATGGAATGTGCCAATCAAAACTAAAATTTTGAGACAGCCAATTAAGATGATAAAATCACCACACAGCTTATGCTAGCTAACTGTGGTACAGTAATGAGGAATGAACACATTATATTAAATAAGTACATTATATTGGTATCTACACTGTAAGGACTTCTCTGTCTTGAAAAAGACAATCTTGCAATGGGATGAACATACACATAAGAGATGTTGTCAAAGTGAAGGGACTAATAAAAACTGTCTTTAACCCCTATGATACTTGAGGTCTCTCCTAGGCAAAATATGATCAATGTAGCAATGGGATCTGTGAGATTTGGAAAAAAAAAAAAATGGAATAAGGAAGTCTGTTAATATTATGGTAGAAGAATGTGTATTCAGATGGTATGGTCACAGAGAAAGAATGGATAGAGACTTGGTGGTGAAACATTTGTTTTACCCATACACACACACACAGTATATATATACAGGTACAACACTGATTTTCTGGCACCCTTGGTTCCAGAGCGGTGCCAGATAAACCGTTTCGCCGAACTAAGGCCACATATGTCACATATAATAATTCAACTGGGGCCAGCCGAGGTCAAGTATAATATTCAAACAAAACACCCCTAACCCACTATCCTTCAGAGCAATCATAAACATGTTCTAAATTAACCCGCCCCATCCCGTTGACGTACAATGCACGTCACTCCCTAACCCATCTCTCAGTCCCGATGACGTGCATCGTACATCCACATTTTTTGAGTTTCGCGGGAGATTTTTGGTAGGCAAATGTGGTAGACCTTCCTCTACCCAGCCAGGTGGCAACACTGCCTGACCCTGTGTATCCCCCCCTGGGGGGGGGGGGGGGATTTTCCCGCAACTCACCTGATAGCAGTGACCTGGCACGCAGCACCACAGTCTCTCCGACGACGAAATTCAAGGCGAAAGTGACTCCCGATGTGAAGGGCAAAGATTATGTGGCACCAGAGTTAGTAAAGAACAGACGTAATGAGGAGGTAACATCGCCAAAGTAGGTGCAGTATGTTGATGTGTTTGGTGAGTGAACAATGCTTATTATATTATTGTGTGAAAACCAAAATACTCTTGTACTACATATAAATTCTTACCAAATAAATAAATAATTACCAAGTCTGAGTGGTTTTGCTTAGGTTTCCCTCGCATAGGAAGCAACTTTTAAGAAGCGTGCATCATAGAAAGTGGTAGCCAAGTGAGGGGTCTCTCACCTGTTTAGTGCATTTCTTACTACAGGTGAGCACTTTCTCGCTGAATTTTTTATGTTTCTCACCAAAAACGAAGTTTTGAGCCAAAAAAAGACAAGTCAAAAATTTGCCGGGATCTAGGGGTGGGTTAGGTAAAAAGTTGCCAGGACGGGGCAGGTTAAGTTCTTTATGGAACAACCAAGCCTGATTCAATACCATGATACCTGACAAGTCCACTCCATCATTCCAAAGCTGTCAAAACCATGCCACTGTCACTAGATCATGCTCAGTACAGTGCACCCCCACGCAATGCGAACTCACACGGTGCGAATCACCTATAATTTGAAGTCAACCCAGAAAATGCTTGTTTTTATTGAATGTGAAATCTGCGAATCAAACTTCCCAACATGCGAATCGACTGTATGATTCGAAGGCAAAAATGGACCTCTCGCCATTACTACAAGTGTTGGTCTGGACAATGTGAGTCAGTCACATGAAGGCAGGTGGCTGGCAACAAGCCAGATTCAAAATGGCAGGCAGCTGGCCAGCTATCTGCATGCCATCTACTGACATTTCTGGGTAAACAAACACTTCTCCTCCATATTGCCGCATCCTGTGGTCCATTTTAGCATCACAGCAGTACCCACCTGTTCATCATGGTCTCAGCTGTTGACTTTGAAGGCTTTATGGCACCCCCAGGAGACCTCAGCAGTGACAGTGAGAGTGACAATGGGGCACCCTGCCCCAAAGAGGCAAGAGTAGATGCCCCAAGCCTCAGATACCCTTCCCCCCTCCTTTCTTAACAAGCCCAAAATTCACTTAAAAAGGGACATGATGTTCTATTTGTTGTTTTAATTGTTGGTCCAACAGAAGTACTGTTAGACAAAGTATTAGCAGGGTAGAGTAGGCTGGAAGGGGACCCAAAAACCAAGCCCTGGGTGGGCTGTCCACCATATACCATTTTTCCCATAAGTTCTTTGGTTCACATAATGCGAAATCGTAGAATCCGAGGGTTTCTGCTGCCCATAAACTCGCACTGTGTGAGGGTGCACTGTACTATTATCATGTTTCATAGTTTTTCTAATGCTCACATGCTTCTTCGAATCACTGTCTGCATAGAATTTCACTATTTTTCCCCTTTGCCTCTTTATATCATAAAGAGCTGACAAAGTATTACCACAGGTGTCACACAACTTCCAAACTGAAATATCAAACTGCATAAGCTCCCCTAACCTTTGTGACCAGACAGGTGAGTGAAAATATGCGTAAATAATTGGGAAGCTGGAGCGGTATGTCACTGGGTAACTATTTATCGAATGCTATGGTAACAGTGTGCCTCATGGCACACATGAAAACCCCGAAACATAAAAATGTTTTATGCACTCCATAATCACTTATAAAGTGCCTCAGCAGATACCAGTGATGGAAATAAGCTTTTGATTTGACAAAGTAGTATTTCTAAATAAAATGAAGTGGTGATACAGTGTTTGAGGATAAACTTAACTAAAAGATTGATAAATGTTATGAAAAGTGTTGAACTGACAAAAACAGACTCTGATAGTTAGGAATGGTTAATTGTGAGAATTTTATATCCACAGAAAAAATATAGTGATAACAATGTTGGCTCACAAAGGAGAAACATGAGAGAAAAGGCTCACAAGGTTCACAACTGAGAGCAGCAAAATCGGTGTATGCACTGCTGATCCAGTTGTTCCAAACTTTTTAGAGGTTGATAATCAGGAACTAGGCAAAGTGAGTGTAAACCTGTTGGCCCTAAACCAACTAACATTTATTCCTGTTTACTGTTTTATATGGTTATTGGGAGGTTTCGCCACTGTGGTAGTTTGGTGGCCCAATTAGCCATGATCAAGAAGGTATGACTGTATTATAGCAGACTGGTGTTTATCTTGTCAATAAGGATTTCAACAATAACATTTTCAGCAATAACGGTAAGTTAGAATAGATACCCAGTTTCCACAACATTTGGATTCATTCGATTAACGGTTATTTTGTGGGAAATGTCTGGGCGCATCTTGGATAGCAAGCTCACAGCCTGCCTCAGTGGTCCGTGGATCATCACTGTGATGAGAAGCGTTTATTTGCTTATTTCCTTGCTTCTCATTCCCTCTCAGAACTCTGAGCATGTGGCTCCAAACTAACCTTAGTTATGCCTCAGCACTTAGCACCCTGAAAGTGCTATGAACACAAGAAAAGCATTTATTCCAAAGGAAAATTTAAAGTTGTTGGATGAAGTGGCGTACGGTGTGCAAACGAACAGATAGATACAATGAGTCGGGTGTGTTTACGATGTGGATAGTTTCTTTGTTGGGGGGAAAAAAAAGTTAATGATGAAGGAGTAGTAAAATTCGTGTTTTTGCCTGTGGTGCAATGAGTGTGGGGGAGAGAGAGGAAAAAAAAAAAAAGGCTTTGTGCCCAAATTTTGTTATAAACTGATGGCTTTTAGTAGAGAAAATTCAACTCGTGTGGTATGTGAAGATGCTACATGTTGACGTAAATAGTTAGGTAAGATAATGCTGTGAGTTCAGTTCTTGTGAATTACTGTATACTGTCATACGAATTATGCTGCTTGGCTGACTTTATTATTCATGATTACTGCATTTGCATGTATCTGAGAAGTGAGAAGTATGCAATCAGTCTATGCTGACAACTTCAGTACTGTATAGTATGTCTAAGCACTTAGCACCCTGAAAGTGCTATGAACACAGGAAAAGCATTTATTCCTCAGGAAAATTTAAAGTTGTTGAATTATAGATACAATGAGTTGGGTGTGTTTATGATGTGGATAGTTTTTTTGTTGGGGGGGGGGAAAGTTAATGATGAAGGAGTAGTACAATTTGTATTTTCGCCAGTGGTGCAACGAGTGTGTGTGGGGGGGGAAGGCTTTGTGCCCGAGTTTTGTTATGAACTGACGGTCTTTAGTAGAGAAAATTCGGCTCTTATGGTATGTGAGGACATTACGTGTTGATGTAAATAGGTAAGATAATGATGTGAGTTCAGTTCTTGTGAATTACTGTATACAGTCATACAAATTATACTGCTTGGCTGAATTGTTTATTATTCATGATTACTGCATTTGTGTGTATCTGAGAAGTGAGAAGTACACAGTCAGTCCATGCTGACAGCTTCAGTACTGTACACTTTTCCTTTTTTCCTTGTTAGTCCATGCTGACAGCTTCAGTACTGTACACTTTTCCTTTTTTCTTTACTGTTTATGACTAAAGACTTTCAAAGACAGTTTCACTTTTTTTTTTCTGTTTGTTTGTTTTAATGAGTGCACTGAAAATGATTCTTGGCAAAATATTCATGATGCTTGGAGGCCATTATTCACGTGTTGATGAGGTCAGAAGTTTTTGCATGATTGATGATGAGGACTTTCAAGAGGCTTTGTGGCAATCCCTGGTGGTTAAAATATTTATGGGGAGTATTAGGGGGCAAAACTAGTCGGTTAGGTTAGGTTAGAATACACTGATGTGTCAGGTCGGCGAGTATCGTATGTAAACACACGTCTTGGGTGTCTTACGGTAGACATATTTATAATAACCTATCTTTAATCATCACACCAAACACCTCATTAACTCCTTTAAGGTGAGTTTTATATTACTCATCATGATTTAATAATTAATCTTATTATTTCAGCTACAAAAAAATAGTGATAGCAAGGCTTCAAATGTGACAAATGGGTAAAAGTCCTGGGGTGGCAGCACCAATAAACCCTTTATACATGCATTCTAATGTCACGCAAATAACGTTTTCGTTAATGACGGAGTTTTTCTGGCACCAATTAGACATTATTAGCAAGATCCTACTGTATATATCTATCTATCTATCTATATATATATAGATATAGATA
>JAGKTI010021887.1:2884-15518 GCA_018397915.1 Birgus latro | reverse complement strand
CGAAGCCAGAGAGTAGAGAAATCAGAAGAATCAAGTTCAGGAACACGAGAGCAAGATAGATCGTTGGGTACATATACACAACAGCCACCTTTGGCTTTGAAATGAGAATAGAGAAAGTAGAAGGATACAGAAAAGGGTTTGCTGTCAGTTGTCTCAGACAGTTGAGTCTCAGAGAGAAGGAGAAGGTGAGGTTTAGAGGAGAAGAGGTGGTACTCAACAGAGTGAAAGTTAAAGGAAAGGCTGTGAATGTTACAGAAATGAAGAAGGAGTGAGTCAGACAGTGGTTCCAGGCAGCTCCGAGAGTCGTCACCGGGAGAGGGGCGGATGGTGGGGGCATTAATGGTCCCCCCCCCCCGGGGACTCCGAGGCACGATATACAGTCGCCATTTAAAAAAAAATTGAAAAGGAAGTGTAGTGTGTAGCGTGTATGTAGTTTGGTGTTGACAGTTAGAGAAACTTGTATTGGAGAGCATGCTGGTCTACTCTCTGTGTTACTGAGACACTGAAAAAGTTCAGCAAAGGGGGATGGTCAGGAACAAGTCCTGAGGGCTGATGAAACGGGAGCTCCAGCTCTCCCCGTCATCAGCTTTCCATCCTCCTTGGGAGTACTGCCCTGCTCGACTGGTGCTGAGTCTAACGCCTTCAAATTAAAGCTTACCACTACCCGAGGAAGAGTCATGGTCATGCTTAGGAATGGGTAACTCAGTCAAACTCTTTATTAATTTTGTAATACTGTGTTCCCTGTTTTCATAATTATCCAGTCAGACCCACCTAATACTTACCATTTTCAAAATGCAATTCCTCTGTCAGATTATTGGGTTTGTCTTTCATCTGCCCTAATAGATAATATAATATATTAACATTAGAGATCTGATCTGTCATGGACGAAATACCTGAAGTTATCCCTGAATGCTGCCAAATTCTGTTCATCATTGAAGTCTGGAAGTTATGTTGCACTGCAACATACATTAACTGTTTCCATGCTTGTTTCGGTTAATTGAGTTTCAATTCTACATTTACGATATAACTTTCCATTATTTTCTCATTTGGTATGTTCAGTTTTATAACCTTCATCATTAGCTTTGACAATCTGTACTTTCAATTTTCACTTGATTTTTCGAATTTAGGCTAGTCCATGTCGCCTTTAGAATATTCAAGAGACTTCTTAATTGCAAGTGTTTCTTTGAATTCCTTCTTTTAGTCGATTACCCACCCCGGTTGTGACTCTAGAAGTTTTCAGTTACTGTACAGACATCATTATAATTTATTAACATTTGTTACAACAGGGGTTTCTTCTGTACACTGGTTCTACATACCGAATGAGGAATGTTTATTCATATGGTGAAAAAGTTGCCAAATATACAATTGTGTCCCCTGATACCTGCATTTTCCTTCAGTATCATGGAGAATATATTTGCAATATATATGCTAAGCAAATTCAAGAACGTTAATGTGTAATCTGAATGAAGCATTGAGATGAATACTTATACCCAAACTGCAATCTGTGGCAAGCTTTCCTCTGCCATCTTTAGACTGACGTTGGTTGTCTGCCAGGTGAACGATAAACTTGCACCCTTGTTTCCGGATACAGCCTTAGTATTCACTGATACGTCGAGAACGACACGTACACAGGCCAAGCAGTTTATCAAAGGCATCTAAACACTTTTGAGTTTTATTCCTTCTAGGCACAGCTAATGCCCAGTTGCAAAACACTGACTTTTCTATTTCACGCTGTGTCCCTCACTCAAAACTGCTCACTGTCTGTTCTGTGACTGCTCGCTTACTGATTCTGACTACCACATCCTTCACTGATTAGTCTCATTGTCTGACTCTCTCTGCTCACTGACTCACTGAGTGTTCACTGACAAAAACTAAACTGCCAGACACACAACAGACTGAACTGAACTGTCTGTCATACTGACTAAAATTTAACTGCCGCACACACACCTCACTGAATTGAATTGTCTGGAACACTGAATAAAACTGAACTGAATCCATCCACACAACTTTGTCTGTTCCTCTCTGGCAAACTCACTGAACTGCACTACCCGGATGTGGAATGGTCACTCTGTTTCGCACTTTACCCCATGATGCCACCTATCAGTACAGCCCAGTATATTCTGGAACCTACGAGAGATCTCACAATTTCTGCTTGTAAGTTGATAATGCACAAGAACAATACTAACAAGAACTAATCCCTTGGATAAGAAAGAAGGTATACAAGCAGACATACCAGAATCTCAAGAATATTCCTTACATCACCAGATATAAAGCACTAGCCTAATTAATTCGTCCAGCACAACATTGCCACGTCCTGAAAACTGTGTTGCCCCTGACGCAATACTACCTATACTGTATAGAAGTAGTACAGCATAAACTTCTAGACTAACGTGTTGTCACCATCATCTCTGCTTTCTAAGTCCCACAACATGAAGAACTTTATCGCCAGTGCTGTCAAGTTGTCTTTCTCCTGGGCCCTCTTTTCATCTCCGGTGTTCATCGGGTTCTCAGCTCCACTCTAGGTTACTTTCCAGGTCCATGATAATCCCTGTGGAAAATACATCAGCGTGCCTCACCAAGAACCTCTTCAGCTACTGCATCTGTGACTTCTCCAGAGACTTGGGACTTCTGGCAAAGTAGTCAGGTATTTCTTCCTGGGGCTTATCCATACCCCCTCTTGCATACACTGTTCAGTGGCTCCTGGTCGACTGCTTGACACAACCCCACAACTGTGCCCTGATGTATCTTCTTAGGGCGAAATGAAATGTTGGCTGTGGGAACGGGTACTCCTGCTGTAGCATCAACTAAGGTCCTGTCCACCATCACTCCCCCTTCTATCATGCCATGGCTCCTGTGCTCCACCAATCCCAGGGAAGTGTGCAGCATGTCAAAGATCTTACAGGACAGCAGCATCTCTGACTCAATGAGGTTAACTGTAGCTTGTCTGGTCGTCTTAGTAAACGTTCATGCTCCGCAGCTTTCAGTGGAACACTCCTTTCCACCAGTGAGATTTCTATCAAATGGAAGTCAAGCAGGCAGTGACGAGACACCAGGCAGTCCAGACCCAAAATGCAGGGGTCTTCTATGTCAGCACCACAGATGACAAGTGTCTTGACCTTACCTCCCTATCGCATTCCAACACTAACAATCCCCCAAACCCCAGACCCAGCACAGTGCCCTGTAACTCGCCGCAGCTGCTACAAAGTCTCTCGATACTGTCTATGACTCATCACCTCCAGCTGCCTCTTTGATCCTGGGTCAATGACCACTGGACACAATACTCCCTCAATGTCAGTGTTTTTCTTGCTGTACTTCCCAATATTTATTTGTTTTGTTCTCATTGTGCATTCAAATATCTTACTTGTTCTTCAAAATATTTCATTTGTTGTTTAGGATATTTCTTTTGGTCTTCTTGAACTTTTTTTAACACTGTGAATATATTTTTTTGTTCTTCTTGCCGGGTTCTGAGCATTATTAGTATATCTGCAAGAGATATGTCCACTGTGTTGGCAGCCTATCTACACACTGCATCTCCCAAAACATATCGCCACACCTGACACAAATTGGAACACCGTAGAGTTCTGCTGACACTTTGAGAATGGCATGCAGACAAGCCAAGCGGTTAATGAAAGGCAGCTGAACACTTCTGCTTAATTTCTTCTAGGCACAGCTGGGGTACAGTTGCAAAACACTGGCTTTTCTATCTCACGTTGGGTATGTCCTTCACTCACTACTTCATGCTAACTGTCCATTCTCTGACTACTCACTCACTGACGCTGATTAACTACTCCATCATTCACCGATTACTCTTACTGTCTGACTCACTAACTGCCACTGACTCACTGTCCACAAAAAATTAAACTGCCCTACCCACAACCTACTGAACTGAAGTGTCTGGCACATAGGCTAAAACTGAACTGAACTCGTGCACACAGCTCTTGTTCCTCTCTGGCAAACTCTCTGAACTGCACTCCTTGGATGCAGAACAGACACTTTATATCAGCACCCCTGCCCCCTCGACTTCACTTACTGAAACAGCCCAGAACTGTCGGAACCTAGGCTAGAACTCACATTTTCTGATGCAAATGCACACAGAATAATAATGTACAATAACAATAATGACAAAAACTAATTCCTTTGGTAGGGGAGAAAATAAACAAACAGACATGCCCAAAACTTTAGTATGTTACACACATTATCTAAGACATTAACATGATCCTATGGCACAGCACTTAATTTCCGTCATGTTCCTCACATCTCCAAATATTGAACACTTCCTTCATTCTACTTTCACATCATTATTCACAAGGCACACACTGTGTCCCATGAAGCAACCTTAAACAACCTGATTCACCTCGACACTCATTTGGGTTTCATCACTCCAGGGGTATCAAAATAGTTCTAATAATTTTTGAAAGGTTGAAAATCTCACGAATCCTACTAATTCACTCCTATTTTCTATCAATTAATACATCAAAGACTCGGCTCTAGAACAGAGAGGGTTTTAGTGAAGTTGATCTCTAGATGACAATGGACAAACTCTCGGGCATGCATTGTGGGATCATGCTAAGCAGAAGTGTATCCACAGTTAGTTCTTACCACACACACAAAAATGTGGACAATAGGAAATGCATCTGTTCCGACTCAGTCGGAGATGCCACTTACTGCTATAACCGTTTTCTGAGTTAGTACTTTGGTCTGTTACTTCATGAAACTACTGTAGCAACAGTAACATAGCTTCATGAGTTTTCATTTTGTTAAAATAAAATCTACAACCAATTTCAGCATCTAATAATAAATCTCTTTCCTTTTTCTAACTCTAAAGTTTCACGTCCACGATGCTAACTCATGAATTTTATCACATGGCTTTTGCCCCAATAAGTATAATCATTATTTTAGCCCTTTATATACAAATTGTATGTCACGAATTTCCTAGATCGTAATATTAGTAGTGTAATTCGTGCCACTGTATTAGCATTATAGTGGGAACGCTTGAACAATTCTGAAATCCGTAGAATTTTGCTCAGTCTGTTAACTGCTCACTTTTGCACTCACATTTTTAACGAGCTTTCAAAACATTCGTCATTGTTTCCTAAGTGACCGTCTTTATGTACAGTCGGTGCGTTTCACTGAGCGATATTTTGTGTAATTTTCGTTCTCACGCACTTGCCTCTCTGACCATTGAGTTAAACCACGCCCATTTCTCACACCTCTGTCGGTCAGTGCGAATATGAGTTAATCAGTTTTGGACCGCCACGGGATTAAGGTGTCGTGCAGAATGTGGATCGAGTCCCTCATCGTAGCGGCTACAAAGTCTCCAGCAGTTTCGGCGATTCCCGTATCTCCCCACCGAGTTGGTGATGGGCAGTAGTGTGGTAATAAGCATTGAACTGCAGCGCCTCCAGCAGCAGATGCCTAGTCTCTGCAGCACGGCCGAAATAATTTCCTCCACTGACCAGTATTTTCGCTCTGTTTTTTTTTTTTTTTCTAGGATTAAGATTACTTAGCCATTGGTTTGAGTGCGTGAGTGAGAGTACTCCCTTGCTTGAGAGTTTTGTAAAGTAAATTATTTTGTTGTAATTAATAAATGTACAGTTCTTTTGTTTGAGCTTTGTTAAATGTAAGTCCTGTTTGATATCACCACATTGTGCTAATTTTCGTTTGCTACTCCGGGTTTGCACAAATTTCTCATATTAATCACTACTGGTACTTAGGCCAGTTCTTTGGTATTAACTCTTAAAACCGTTGTGCCGGCTAGTGAACCTATCCATTATTATTACTATTAATTATTGAATATCAAGGTTAGGGACACTTTCTCAAGAGGCCAACAGTACGAACAATACAGCATTCTTGAGTGATTAGTCTCCGCTGTGTACTGTTGAGATAGTTTATAAAATTCTCGTCTTTAGAGAATCGGCGAAGTAAGCCAGCATACAAGTAAAATTGCTACTTGATTTCACAGTTCGAATCTTTTGTGTCAACCAACCGATTATTTATCTGCGTTTCTCATACTTATATTTCCACTCCCCCGTGACATTGTACACATTCACAATACAACTGTCTATATTTTCACTGCTTTACCATTATTGCAATGGCATTCATAAGGAACTTTTAACCAATAAACCTATGAGTTCTTGGGTTAAAAATCACTTACAACAATAATTTTGCGCTTAGATACTCTACTTACAACTTATGACCATTATATCTATGAGGTGAATTTTTTTCCGCTCAAGTGCAATGTCTTTCAGTCGGAGAAAAGTTTCCACATACGTTCCTAGTAATTCACAAAGCTGGTCATGAACCGTTTGATTTTTTTCTTCTCTGCTTAGCACTTCAAGGGTTCATTTTGAGTGGCCCAACACGACACAGCCTAACGCCGATGGTTTTCAGAGACTAATGAGCGATTGGTGAAAAAGATAACTAGATCTGATGTGAGAAGTGTAAGGCTGAGAGGAAGACCACGAATAGGATGGATGGACAGTGTGAAGAGAGCGTTGGATGCGAGAGGGTTGTCTGTTGAGCAAGGAAGAGTGGCTGTGCATGATAGAAATGAATGGAGAGAAATTGTGAATGAATAAATGATGACGCAGCCCTGAGGGGATATTCTCCCGCATTTTGTCTGATCAGCTGATCAGGTCAGGTGCGGGGGAGGGGCTGGATCCAATATAATATGGCAGGGGTAAACCAGCTTTGCTGTCGGGCCCTGCTGCGGATGTCACTGACTGCACTGCGTAGTTGACCCGCGTGCGGTGTGATGCGGTGAGGATCTGTCCCTTCTCCACTTTAGGGCTAAGATGCGAATGAATGTGTATGAGTGGATGAGTAAATTGGTAGTGTGTTGACCTGTCTCGGCTACCTCCCTTTTCTTGGGGGAAGCAGCCTAGGTATATAGATAGATAGAAAAACGTTTCTACTATGTGAGGTAGAGAAGAGATTTTCTCAGCAGGTAGTAGTTGCATTCAATAAAGTCTGTTTTCAGCTATGCATTTACCCATGAGACCAAAGAAACTTGTTAGAATCCCAGCTTTCCAGGAGAATGTACCAAGGGCTTCAATTGACATGATCCGCAGTGGAAATCGAATTAAAAAAGGTTTCCTTTTGTAACTATATTTTCTTACATGAATTCTAACAAGTAAATATTGGATATTATGCCCATAAGTATATATGAAGGTGAAATAAGCAAGGGTAATCGCCCCTTTTGTGGGTTTTATCATTCAGTCAATAGCCAAACGTTTACCGACGTAGTTCCTTGACACAGCAAGTCGGGAGCAGAGAATCGAACATTGCACGTGTGGTAATTGCTATAGCGCCTCGTTATGCCTCGTTATATGCGCATCCATCACCTGGAATACTTATGCATTGTCAAAAACACGTGCCAGCTCCTTTTGCAAGAGTGCACTGAATCATTATATACTGAAACATTCTTTATGGAAACCACCAATGTAAAAACTCTTCATTTAAATTCGGGACAAACAAACTTGGCTGCTCCACTCTTGTTATATGAGACGTTGGAGTGACCGGCGATTACTTGAGTCAAGTTTTATACTGTGGTTCATTTGACTTACTATTGTTGTTGTTATTGCTGTTGTCGTTCATTGCATAGTGTTTTTGGCTGAGTTTGTAATTGTTATGTTCATGCATGTTTGTTTGCCACACACACACAAAGCACAGTTCACTGGTATATGAGGCAGCTATATTATGTTCTGTAGGCACCAACTTTATGCACACACACACACACACACACAGTACTCAGCTTCTTGTCCGATCAGCGAAGTTAAGCAACGTTGGGTCTGGTTAGTACTTGGATGGGTTGATAGAGCGCTTGATTTCCAATCCAAGTGACCCGAATTCGAGCCCCGCTCAAACCGCGCCAAGATGTTCGGTTGAGGTGAGCTGTCACCTGTCAAGTGTGGCTCCAGGTGTGCTGTGATGGAAAACCTGCAAGGGTTCGAAACTCAGCGGCGGTCTGTACCCTTCTGCCTAAGCCTCACTCCAGCCTCGGTGAGGCTTGAGAGTGTCGGCGCTCCTCAGGAGCAGCCAGGATCAGCCTGTTGACCCCTTTAGGTTAGGATACTTGATTAAGGACCTGCATATTTTCAGCCACTGGCTGCAATGAATAAACATCTCGAAAAATATTATTATTATTATTATTATCACAGAGAGAGAGAGAGAGATAGAGACCTGCCATTACATAATGACACCAATGACCAAAAGACATGATTTTATACATATATACGAGTACATGAAATACTTTTGAACCTACATACATCTATACTTCCTCAAATACTGAATTTATTAAAATTGTGTACGCTTAGATGCACGACTCAAAGTAACATCTATTTTTTAATCAGTTCTTTTGCCGTTAAATATATTCACAAAATTAAGTAGCAAGCATAATAATACACAGCTTCATTAAGTCTCCGTCATGGCTAATTAGGTAAATATAGGTGTTGTATGGAACTTACGACAAAGGCGACACAGTTTGAGAGTACAATATAGTGAACGAAACTAGTTGATGGATCATGCTTCTTTAATAGTGTAGGAAAACTGATACCCACTTTTAATTTACTGCTCCAGGTCTTAATGGAGTGTCAAGAAGGAAAACAGGTACTGGGCTATCTCTCTTCCATTCCCCGCACCACTTCTTTCCCCTCTACTTTGGGCTCTTCCGCTCCTCCTCACTCTTTCCTTACCTTCCTTCCCTCTCTTTTTTTCCTTGATTGCTCCCTCCTCTTCTCTTTTTGTTCTTCCTGTTCTGCTGAGTTATCTTGATCATCCACTCTTTCTTTATGCCCCATATTCTCCACGCCTATCATCCGCATCTCTTAGGTAACAAAGAGCGTGTTAGTGTATTCAAAGGGATAATTCATTTTCTGTATACATCACAATAGCCTATGTGATATTGATGTTTGTTGGTACACATTTTGGGATACATTTCTCGTATATTTGACCAGTTCATATCCTGTCTAACATTTTACGCAAATATGACCATTTCATATCCTCTCTCAGTGAATAAAATGCTGACAGACTCCAGTTACCCCAAGTATATTTGAAGCATTGCACTCATACTTTTCAGGTTATACAATATGCCAAGGCGGAAGGCACATATACTGTACAATTCTCAACCCCCTCCCTCTCTCTCTCTGATTCAACCTATGTCTGTCTCGGTTTCATGTTTTTGTTTCTTTGTTGCAGTCAGTGTCTAAGTATTTGCATTTCATGTTTTCCTGTATCTTTACATAAGTGTTAGTCTGTATCTCTGTTTACTTGTATCTTTATATCTAGTTCTGTTTCCTCCTAATGAAAGTGTAGCTTTAGCCACTGTTTTTTTTTTTTTTTTTTTTTTTTTGGTCTCTGTTTCTGCCTGTTTATCCACGCCTCGTGTTTGTCTGTGCACTGTCTACGTGTGCATCATTGTCGTCAACTCTGTTTCTAACCATTTTAATTTCGGTTACTTTCTTTCTCTTTTTGTCTTTGTATCTGTTTCTGCCTGCTTCCGGTTACCTGTCTTTCATGTCTGTGTGTGTCTGTGCACTGTCTACATGTGCGCCTTTGTTGTCATCTGTCTTTGTTTCGTCTGTGCCGTTCACTGTTTTCAGGTTTGTCTCTGCTCGTGTCTCTCCCTCTTTTACTCTTTGCATGTCTGCGTTTCTGCTTGTGTTGTTTTTGGCTTTATCTCTATTCCTGTACGTGTGTGTGTGTGTGTGTGTGTGTGTGTGTGTGTGTGTGTGTGTTTCTATCTGTTTTTATCCCAGTATCCTTATGTTTGCCTCCGTCACCCCGATTTCCTATTTGTCTCGTACGTTCATGTTCTTGTATCTTTTCTTTATCTGCCTAGAGATATTTCCCCATTTGTCTGCTTCTGTCTTTCTTTTTCCATCGTTGTCTCCATTTATCTGCTTCCGGCAAACCTGTTTTTCTCCTTTTGTCTTCCAGTTCTGTATTTATATTTACCTTTTCTCAAGTTGCCTCTGAGACTGTATTTTCCTATCTTCCCTCTGTTTAGTATCTGCATTTTTGTATCTCTGTTAATTCCTATTACGATGTGGAGACCGCGCGGAAAGTGTAATTTGGCTATTTTGGAAAAGTTTTAGGATGGACATCGGTTATCTGAGGGGCCAAATAGCGTATGAGATGGGTCAAGGCTGTGGTCAAGAGGAACGGTCACTGGGGGTCGTGGATTGTGGAAGTAATCTGCACTTTTATTATCATAATTAGCATAACTATCGTTATTAACATGTTTTTCTTCCACCCTGTACATGTTTATGCATCCTACCTCGCATGATATTTAGCAGATGCCACATCACGGTATCAGCACTGAAGCTATGCTTATGTACAGTAATATGTCATTCTTTCGATTTTGACTGACTTACCTATTGGATGTCACTCGTTTTAGTTATGATATCCCTTAATACAGGGGACGTGGTGATGGGAAAATGAGTGACTAACAGTGTGAATCTACATAAAAATCGAACGAATTAAAAAAAAAAAGTACAGTTTCATTGCTGAACTAATAAGTTTCTTGGCTGGATATTCAGGCATTATCATGCCCAGCTACCACTGAACCTATTCTACTCCTATGCAGTCAAACGAGAGACCTGGCATTACGCAAGAACATTTATATTTCTCTTCGTACCTGAGAAAGTGTAACTTAGTCTCCTAGTCCTCGCAGAACCTCCTCTTTGTTGTTGAGGGCTCCAGTAGCACACGCAGCTGCGGCGTCCACGCCAGAGCCAAGCTTCCTAATATTTCGCTGCACCTTATCATGGGGAATGTCCTGGTGTTCTGGTGTAAATTTCAGTGCTCAGACTGTTGTAAATCCAAAAGTCGAACACTGAATAGTTCTGTCGAGTTCTGAGGAAGACCGCTAGGACACCAGGTGGGGCTAAGGGACAGATCGAGCAGGTAAGCACATGGAAATTAGCATATTAAATAACTCGTTTATTATTCACTTGCGACGAGAAGTGTTACAGAAGATACGTGTTTCCAAGTGCTGCAACATAAACAGACTGCACTTCAAAGTCCTTAAGATATGGTTGTTCCTTCTGCTGAATATTATTCCCTGCCTTACCTTATCATGATGCAGGGAGGATGATAATAAAGATTACTATTACGGTTTTCAGTGCTGTAATCATTAAATAATTATCATTACACAAGTGAATTATAATGTAAAATGAGAGCCAGACATAACTGTTGGAAAATAATCCTAATGAAACAGTCCGCCCGAGGCTGAAATGCAATAATGACGGATCAGAATCAGTCCGCCAGAGGCTTAAATGCAGTACTGACGGATCACAATCCTGAGAAAGTGTTAACAAAGATAAGGTTTAAATGTTTTGCCTTCCAAATGTTTTCCTTAGTTATAAACAGCATGGAACCGTATGGCAGTGAACACAGAATTACCTACAGTTGTGAATTACTTTGCAACGTTGTCAGTACATTTGCTAATAGTAGTATCATTACTATTTTTTTTCAATATGTGTCCGACTCTGGGCATAAGCGTCACAGCCTGCTTCCAAAGCCCACTAGTCCTACATACCAAACACCCTTACACGTCACCACTTCGGCGCTAACACCCACTGTCCATATTGAATACATGCTAGGGCTGTCTCATACAGGTCTGGTGTATTGGTATTAGCGAGGGTATTTTTACGACATGTCGGCAGGTCTTTTGGTAGATCGGAAAAGTCTGCTTTTTATGAAATACAAATCCTTAAACTGTTCCCTGCCCCAGCTGGGATTTGAACCTGGATAATAATAATAATATTATTATTATTATCAATATCACCTTCATCAACATCATCAATCGTATTTTATAGTTATCATCATTATCAATTTATATTTTCTACAAACATCAATATAATTGAAGGATTTTATTCTGTACAAAAGTAGAATGACCATATCTCTTGCAACTGGTGTTGAGTAAGAAGCATTACTTCTCTTGTTTTAACGTGTTCGGAAGGAGGAGGAGATGTATAAATTGGCTCGTGTCAGCTTTATCTTAGGATCACAACATTGAGGCATATTTCTAACTCATGGGGATCTTCATCAGTTTAATTAGAAAGCACCACAATGATTGATTGTAATCATGACTTCTGACGAGGAGCCTACACGCTGTGGCACTGTACACCCTGGATGGGGCAAAGCAGCTCTGGCCTTCACCCTGGAACAAAACTTTCTGCTATTTCTCTGCATCTTGTCATGGGAAAGGACGCTAGTCAGATTGTTGTCTACCAGAAAGGAATGTTCGTTTCCTACATGGTATATGCACTATACTGTGCCTATTAGAATGCTCTCACAGAAGCAGTTGCTTTCCTGTGATGGCTGGGTCTGCTTGGCTAGACAAACGAGAGATAAGCAACAACAACCTTCTGATTGGGTCCATTCAGTGAGGTGCAACAGATCACAAATATGATACACTCTTTTCTGAGCAAGGAGAGTGTTACTTTTGTTGCCCAGAGTCCGTCCCTGTAAGTGCCCTTAGTACTTTGAGTCTGTGGTTGAACCTTTTTTGATGTCTTGACTGAGGTCCTTCAGGATGAATTTAGTGCCCTATGAGTATGTCACTCCAAGCACCTTAATGGATGGTGTGTGTGTGTGTGTGTGTGTGTGTGTGTGTGTGTGTGTGTGTGTG
>JAGKTI010021886.1:0-15518 GCA_018397915.1 Birgus latro | reverse complement strand
GTGCTGTTAGCCTTGGATCCTTGCTAACTTGCCTTGAGATCAGCTGACGGGTCCTGAAGGTTGTCTTACGAGGTCTCCCAGGCTTGGGAAGTGGAGTGGGAGGAATGGCCTCCCTACTGTCCTTGAATCGGTTCACCAGTCTCTGCACTGTCCTCAGTCTAACACTATCTGATTTGCAATAAATGGGAGTTTGTGGCCAGCTTTGTGTAAAGTAATCATTTCCAAACGTTTGTCCTTGCTTGTGGTTACTTTAGGCATGATGAGAATGTGGTAGGTAACCAAGTAACTGTGTTATTTGAGTCAAAACATGCCCTCGTGGTGCATCACACACAGAGACAATCCTCCTCCTGTGGCTGCCCAAGCATTACTGAGCCTGCTCCTGTGGTGCCAAACCCATCAAGCAGGGTTGCCAGCTCCCGTTGAAAAAGCGTCAGCTCATTTCACATCACAGGGGAGGGTAGTATTGACCCTACTTTACTTAACGCGAAAAAGAATGACGTTGGCAAAAAAGCATCAATATTTTCCGCGTCTACTGTATATTAAATGCACTAAATTGTTTTTTGGGCATAACCTATTTATTTATAGGCTATACGCTGCTTTAATTTAGTGTTGAAAGGACAAGTAATAGGTATTGTCTTAGCAATTTTGGGAAGTGAAAATTTGGTAAGGCGGAAAATTCGGTAATTCAAACCAGGGTTGAGCCCCATATGGTTCGACTCATGAAGGGTTTACTGTATGTTTAGTGCACCTTCCGAATATTCATCTGTCTCCTCTGTCATCTGAAATCTTTGACCTTTCTGGGTAGATTTCAACTTTGGTAACACAGAAAAGTTTGCAGGGGCCAAATTCGGAGAGTAGGGCAACTTAGAAATTATTGTCATCTTGTTCTTCACCAATAAGTCACAGATAGGGAGCAATGCATGAGCAAGTGCATTGTCATGGTTCAGCATCCAGGTTTTGTTTGTCCATGCCCCTTGTTGTTTATCATGGTGCTTGAAGCCCTCTCACGTGACTTCAGAGATGGACTCCCATGGGAGATGTTGTATGCTGATGATTTGGTGTTGATTGCTGAGAATGAAGGGGAGGCTGAGGAAAGATTTAAGAAGTGGAGAGATGGTATGGGGTACAAGGGCTTAAGGGTAAATGCAGATAAAACAAAAGTGATGATATCTAGGGTTGGTGGCGGTACAATCAGAGGAGAGGGAGAGTGGCCATGTGCAGTTTGCCACATGGGTGTGGGAAGTAATTCCATCTTGTGCAGTGTTTGTGATAGATGGGTGCACAATAGATGTAGTGGTATTAGAGGTAGACTGCGAGATAATGCTGATTTCATGTGTGCAGTGTGTCGGGGAGAGCAGGTGGAGATTGTTAGGCGTGAGAGGGTTGAACTTGCAGGTGAGTCTCTTGAGTGTGTGGAGGAGTTTTGTTATCTGGGAGACATGCTATGTGCCGGAGGTGGGGCTGGAGTTAGCTTGGTTGCTAGAGTGAGAAGTGGTTGGAAGAAGTTCAGGGAGCTGTTGCCTCTCCTGACATTGAGAGGACTCTCCTTACGTGCTAAGGGGTCTTTGTATGCAGCATGTGTTAGGAGTGTGATGCTGTATGGTAGTGAGACCTGGACAGTAAAGGAAGAGGATATTCGCAGGTTTAAACGTACAGAAATGACAATGATTAGGTGGATGTGCAGTGCGTCCCTGCGTGCAAGGCCTGGGGGGGCTGGGTTTACGATAGAAGAGTTGAGAGGTAGGATGGGACTGAAGTGTATTGGTGTTGTGATGAGGAGAGGTAGGCTGAGGTGGTTTGGACATGTGGAGAGGATGGGGGATGATAATTGGGTACAGGGGGTGAGAAGTGTTAATACTGGGGGAGGGGTTGGGAGGGGTAGACCGAGAAAGACATGGGACGAGGTCATTAAATGTGACTTAAGGGTTAAGGGACTGAATAGGGAGGCTGCCAGAGATCGAGCAGCATGGAGAGCAGCCATTAGGTGACCAAGGCTGACACATGTAAGCATGTTGGAGCCTTCAAAAACGAAACAAAAAACGAAAACCTCAGGCCTCTTAACTCATACTGCCTCCCTGAAATGCTTCAGGATGTTCAAGTAAAACTCATTATTGACCGTTTGACCACAAGGAACAAACTCACGTTGCATGACGCCTTTCCAGTTAAAAAATATGATCAGCATTACATTCATACCTGAGCAACTCTGATGTGCCCCCCCCTTTTTTTTTTCCCCTCCAACCCACTGCAATGACTGTCTTTTTTGTTTTGACATTGTAGCCCTACATCCACATTTCCTCATCTGTTATGACATTTTTCAGAAAGTACAGGTGTTTCCCAATTTGAAATAAAACTTCACACAAACACATTGCTCTTCAAGATCCTTCATCGTTCACTTTGCAACAAATCACCAAGTGCACTAAACACACGTTCACTCAAGCATGTGTACCTTGATGACTAAGTGACGTGGCGTGATGCGGCTAGTGTTAGCCTAAAGCTCAAAGTCACTGGTACATAGCACTCCTGTAGTGATCATAATACGGCTGCATGTTGATGCACGGTTTAAAAAGTTTGGTTTCTTTTTGGATAGACCTCATACACATCCATTTAATCATTACCATTTCTTTAGGTTTGAGCCTATGAATGTCCTCCTTTACTGCATAAGTCTCACTGCTGTACAGCATTACATGCCTAACAGTTATGGATGATTGATTTTAACACTAGCAAGTGTAATGTAATTGAGACAGGGATATAAGTAAGAGAAGACCAAATTGGGTTTACAAAATGGGAAACTAAGCTGTCAATAAAGCTGCTCAGGAGAAAGATTTGGGTGTAATAATACAGCTGGGATTATCACCAGAGAAGCCTATAAATAAGAAAACTAGTGGAGCATAAAATCTCTTGATGAACATTAGAACAGCATTTAGTTATATGAGTAAGGAAATGATAGGTAAATTGATAATGACATTTGTAAGACCAAGATTGGAAAATGCTGCTGTGATGTTGTCTTTCCACTTAAGGAAACAAATATATTATAAAGTGCAAAGAGTGGCTATGAAAATTATACCAAGCTTAAGGGATTTTCAGTATGAAGAGAGAGATTGGGAAGGTTAAAATTAACATTACAGGAAGGAAGAGAAAGACGAGATATGATAATAATGTAATTGTATGCAAGGTGTCGAGAACATTGATAGAAAAGCTTATGTCACAAGGGATGAGGGGAGAATGAGAGGACATTTTTAAGTTAAAATTGCCAGCTTGCTTGGGTGATGTAAGAAATTATGGCTTTCCAAACAGAAGTATAACCAAATAGAATAATTTGGATGAAAATGTGGTTTGAGCAAAGAATATCCACGCTTTCAAAGCAAAGTTGGATAATTATATCATTGGAGGCAGGACAACTCGAGCTGAGCTCAAATCCTGTAGAACACAAATAGGTAAATACAAATAGATAAATACATGCTGCATACAGAACATCATAGCATGGAGGGGGAGCCATTCTGTGTCTGGAGAGGCAACAACTCGCTGAATTTCTCCCAACCATTTCTTACCCTTGCCACTGAGGTAGCTCCACCCTCACCTCCAGCACATACCATGTCCTCCAGATAACAATGCTCCTTCGCACACTGTAAGAGAGTCTCCAACAGGGTCGGCTCTATCCCACCTCTCTGCTTCTGCATGCACTCCTGTACACGCTGCACATATGGAATCAGCAGTATTTTGCAGCCTACCTCTAATATTATTGCATCATTTATGCACCTATATGTTATGAACACTGTTAAAAATGGTATTACTTCCCATACTCTTGTGGCACTGTGCATGGCCACCATCCTTCACCTTTGACAGTACTGCCACCACCCGTAGGTATTGTCACTTATCCATGTTTACTTACAAGCCCCGGTACCCCCCATTCCATCTTTCGACTTCATAAATTTTTCCACTGCTACCTTCTCATTCTCTGTGATCATGACAAATCATTGGCATACAATACCTTCCATGATAGTCTAGTTCTGAAGTCACATGAGAGAGCTGCAAGCATCGTGATAAACAATAAAGGGCTCAAAATTAATCTCTGATGCACAACAGCATTCATGGAAAACTCATCACTAAAACCTGTTCACTTTCTCCTGGATTTGAGCACCCACATATATTGCCATACCACTCCAATCAACCATTCCTCAGTCCCAGACTTTCTCATTGTTCACCTCACCATGTTCACCTTACCATCTGCCTGGGCACTGTCAAAGGCTTTCTCCAAATCAACAGAAACAAAGTACAGCTCTTTCTTCCTGCCTATATATTTTTCCTGATGCTGTCAGACAGTGAATATTGTATCAGTGGTTCTGGCATAAACCCAAGTTACATATTACCAGTATTCACTCTTTCTTGTATCATACCCTTAAGGATTTTCTCCATTATCTAGTTCAGAAGTTTTAAGTCTTTAATTACATCACCCATGTCCTTACATTTACAATAATGCTCTTCAGTAAGGCATCTGAACAACACACATATAAAAGAATTTTTCTGATCAGTAACCTGCTCCTGTATCTGAGAAGGCCTTCAGTATCTCAGCAGACACACCCACTGCTTTCCCTAGTTGCAATCTGCCTGCTTGGGGTTTCAACATCAACCAAAGGCCAAGGGCTCAATACTGGATCTGTTGTTACCATAGCTTCCCTCTCAGTCAGACTCCTTATTCATCAACCAGTTATAATGGTTTCTCCAGGCATCCTTAATATCCTCACTGTCCACCCCTAGCCTTCCTTTACCATTCTTCACACACTTCCCAACTATGGTAACCCTATTTTCTCTTGTTATCATTTGAGCCACCTTAGCCCATGGCATTCAGGTGTCATTTATAGATGACTGCCTTGAGATGTCTGGGTAGCATGTATACATGATCTAGTGTTTCGCAGCATTGTTTGAATATTTCACGGGTAATTACCACCACAGGCAAACATTGGCAACCCTTCTGCTTGCATCCCAGTCACGCTTCAGTTACCTGCCCACCTCCGTCATGGGTAGACCTATGCAAAAAGTTTTCCACATGTCCGGTGAGATGTTAGCCAGCCTACCTCAAGGTCGTTGCCATAGTGACCACACTCCCCTGCTCACATCACTGCACACTCACACCACATTTCTCAAAGCCTACACTGAAATGGTGCTTGTGGCTGATTGCGGTTTTCTGAAAGTGTAATATAAGCCTCACTTGTGTCATGCATACAGACACAGCCACAAAAAACACAGAAAGTTACCCCACTTCCAAAGGCTCCCTCTCTGACTCTACTCACTTCCTGGACTGTCTGAGGCCATCAGCTTGAAGTCAGAGGATTGGTGAGTATTATGACACTTCGTTTTTTATTTCTGGCCAAATATTGCCTGAGATATTATGGTAAAAAAAAAAAAAAGTGATTTTCCAGAAATCCCTGGCCAGGGGAAGGGTCGGCGGAAATAAATGCCGGACGCCGTGGGTTCAATATCACATTCATCATTTCGGCACTAGCCTATTCAGTATATCCAGTAAAAGTCTCTAAAAATCAGATTTTGCCCTGTATACCTTCTTTCTGGTTCTTCACTTAGCAACCATGTATTTGCCTCTGTTATCTCTGCTTTTCCATTTGCTGAAAAGTTTTCTCTTTAAGTACAGCTTGTACACCCTCATCCCACCACTTCATTAGCTTGTGTCATGTGTTCCCCTTGACCATCCACACACACAGAATCAGTAACTCTCAAGAGTTTCATCTTGAGAGAGCTGTACTGCTCATTAACACATGTGTATGACTCCCTGTTCACCCACCACAGTTAGTTAATCACCCAATAGAAGGCTTCCCTTGCAGTTTTGTTTTCAACTTCCATATTTTTCTCTTGGATACATAGGTCCTTTTCTTCACTACCCAATGCTTTTATATTGTGTCACATGTTGGTTATTTATGTTGCACTCTCCTCCATCCTTCTTTCCTTCAATCCTCTTCTGTCTTTGTTTCCTTCATTCTTTCCTTGTCCTTCTGCCTACAGGTGACTTTACACTCCCTCTTCTGTCTTTCTCTCCTTCATTTTTCCTCATCCTTCTGCCTGTGGGTGACTCTACATTGAGTGACAAGCCAAATGGTTTCCTGTACACCAGGAAACCATTTATTACGCTGGGTGGTAACCATAAAACCAAATTTTGGCGCTTGGTGGTTTAATGGGTAATTACGGCACTCCAATTGGATTGAGCCAGTGAAGGTTTATATCCAAGGGGTGGTTGTGGTTTATTGCTCATGTATGCCACCCAGGGATGAGTGAGGCTGGTCACGTCGTAAATGTCAGGACCAACTTGCCTAGCCCCGGGCTCCTATGCTTCTCTGTGGGGCGACATAGGATTGGATAATGGATGGATGGATTGATAAATATAATTGCCTAATTCCATTTTTGTGGCTAGTAACACATCTGTATTACTGTACACAAAGTTATGCAACTCGACTGTCTTCATTATTCCATTGTTGCTTCATTAGCACAGTGTATGCCATTAAAGATCTATTTTATGGTTACGGAAGTGCGAATTTATGGCTCCGACACTCCAACATTATCATAATTTTCTAAATAATAACAAAAAGTAACACTTGACATTTTGTTGTACAGACATTTTGAGTGTTTTGTTTGTTACTTTCATTTATAAAAACTCCAACATGCTTGTATGTGTCACCCTTGGTCACCTGATGGCAGATGTCTGTACTGCTTGAACTCTGGCAGCCTCCCTATTCAGTCCCTTATCCCTGAAGTCACACTCCATAACCTTGTCCTGGAGCAGAACGTGCTTTACAGAAGCACCCTGTAAATATGTTAAACTATGTAGTTTTTGTTGTATTCATGCAGTTTGTGACCACAACATTGAACCATACTTATCATGAGGGTTCTCCAGTTTTGATTTGTTAACTATAGTTTGTTGTAAAATCAAACTATTTTGCCTAGTAACACTATTGTATATTGTATATTACTTAATTATTTACAGTACTGTACTGTACTGTACTGGTGTGTTGATTATGAGTGCAGCTATATTTTCATTCATCATCATCATCATCTAGTCCTGTGTTATCCCATGAGGAGCATAGGAGCCTGGAGTTAGGAAAGTTGGTCCTGACATTTAAGGTGAGAGTGACCAGCCTCACTCATCCTTGAGTGGCATTACGTGAGCAGTAAACCACAACCACCCTTTGGATATAAACCTGCGCAGGTTCAATCCGATTGGAGCGCCATAATTACGCACTAAACCACCAGTCGTCATATTTTAGTTACATGGTTACCACCCAGTGTAGTAAATGGTTTCCTGGTGTATAGGAAACCATTTGGCTTGTTACTTAATGTAGAGTCACCCATAGACAGAAGGAAGAGGGGAGAATAAAGGAAAGAAAGACAGAAAAGGAAGGATGGAAAGAAAGAAGGAAGAGAGGAAGGGACAGGCACCTGAGAGGAGCACTACATTTACAGCCTGTAAAGATGAAGATCATATAGCCATTTTTAAGTAAAATATATGTATTTTTCTTTTACCACCAGCAACATTGCTGGAGATTTTGCAGCATCATGAGAAACAGGTAGCAGGGAATGAGGTCCTTCTACCCTCTGACTGTAGTCAGCAGGAAGCAGTGTTAGTGTATGCAATGCGGAGAATCTGTGGGGCTGAACTGCAGTCCACATCACTCAGAACCCTTGGACTCACACATGGCAAATGCATGATGAGGTAAGATCTGAGAACTGTTGTGTCTGAGGTAATTAGAAAGAGATGAAACAATTAATGGTGTGAGTAGTGTAGGGGAAAGGAATTGCTGAAAGTGTAATATGAGAGAGAGAGAGAGAGAGAGAGAGAATGTTGGATGAGTGGGAAAATGATGAATGAGAAACAGAGTAGGCATGCAGTACAGTAGTTGTTGTTGTTGCTCGATCTCTGTCTGTTTGATAGAGCAAACCTCTATCTGCAGGTAAGCAAATGCCCTGTGAGGTTATCCCATAGGTTCCAGACATTGTTGATGTTGTACCATCATCTGGTATATTGTGTGGGTCTATTCTACAAGCTGGACACATGTCATCTGAGATCCCACCCAACCCAAATCTAAGATGATAGCTGAAGAGGACTGGGTGATGTCCTGCTCTAATCTAGCTAGGCAAACTTGATCATCTCTGTTTAAGGACACCTTTGATGGGTGGATGGATCTCAGGAGGGAAGGCTTGTAGAATGGTGTTCTGAACAAGTTGTATTGCCTTGTGGATGAAATTAATATGTGTGTGTTTATTGCTGTAGTCGCGACGCATGACTCTGAGGTTGTCATTATCATACCTTGGCATCCTACCCATCAACTGTGCTTCCGATTTCGTGTATACAGTAATATGATATGCGTGTGATTCGTTTATAATAATATTCGTGTGGTAACAAGGAGGAATACTTGGCTGCCAAGCGTAGGGCTTGAAGAGATGTATACAGGGCGAAGTCTGAGTCACAGAGACTTTTACTTGATAACCTAAATCGTGTGGAAAGGAAAAATATGATATTTAAGGTGGAAAATCAGGTGAAGAGGGATAATTAGGATATTACAGGTGAGCAGTGTGTGAAGAATGATAGTGGTGAACAGTGTGGATATTAAAGATGCATGGAGAGAGCATTATAGCAGGTTGTTGAATGAAGAGTTTGACTGGGTCAGAGAAGGTTGGGAGCCAGCAGATCCAGTGTTTGGCCCTTGGCCTTTGACACTGCTACTGTGAGTGAGGCAATAGGCAGGATGCAGATGGCGAAGGCAGCAGGCGTGTCTGGGCTGACTGCTGAAATGTTGAAGGCCTTAGGAGATATAGGGGTGTGAGATTAGTCACTGACCTGATAAATATGATTATATTTGAGTGTGTTGTCCCAGATGATTGGCTGAAGAGTGTAATTGTAAATGTGAAGGGTGATGCCCTGGAAAGAGGAAATTATATATGTATAAAGCTTTTAGATCAGATAATAAAGGTAATGGAGAGAGATCTAGAAGGTATGATTAGAGAAAGAGTGAATACTGAGGAGATGCATGTTGGGTTTATTCCAAGCAGAGGGACCACTGATGCCATATTCATAGTTCGACAGCTTCAGGAAAAATAAATAGGAAAGAAAAGGGAATTGTACTTTGTTTTTGTTGATTTGGAGAAGGCCTCTGACAGAGTCCCTAGAGATTTGGTGAAGTGGGCAATGAGAAAGCTAGGGTTGGAGGAGTGGCTGGTTAGGATGGTTATGGCCATGTACAGTATGTGGGTGCTCACACCTAGGTAAGAGTGAATGGAGATTTGAGTGATGAGTTTTCCGTGAATGTTGGTGTGCATCAAGGGTCAGTTTTGAGTCCCTTGTTGTTTATCATGGTACTTGAAGCCCTCTCACGTGACTTCAGAAACGGACTCCCGTGGGAGATGTTGTATGCTGATGATTTGGTGTTGATTGCAGAGAAGGAAAGGCAGGTGGTGGAAAGATTTAGGAAGTGGAGAGATGGTATGGAACACAAGGGCTTAAGAGTAAATGCAGATAAGGCAAAAGTGATGATATCTGGGGTTGGTGGCGGTACTGTCAAAGAAGAGGGACAATGGCCATGTGCAATTTGCCACAAGGGCATGGGAAGTAATTCCATCTTGTGCAATGTTTGTGATAAATGGGTGCACAAGAGATGTAGTGGTGTTAGAGACAGACTGAGATAATGCTGATTTTGTGTGTGCGGCGTGTCGGGGAGAGCAGGTGGAGATTGTCAGGCGTGAAAGGATTGAACTTGCTGGTGAGTCTCTTGAGTGTGTGAAAGAGTTTTGTTATTTGAGAGACATTATTTGCTGGAGGTGGGGCTGGAGCTAGCTTTTGTGGCTAGGGTGAGAAGTGATTGGAAGAAGTTCAGGGAGCTGTTGCCTCTCCTGACATTGAGAGGACTCTCCCTACATGCTAAGGGGTCTTTGTATGCAGCATGTGTTACGAGTTTAATTTTGTATGGTAGTGAGACCTGGGCAGTAAAGGAAGTGGATATTCGCAGGCTCAGAAATAACAGTGATTAGGTGGATGTGCAGTACATCCCTGCGTTCAAGGCCTGGGGGGGGCTGGGTTTACGATGGAAGAGTTGAGAGGTAGGATGGGACTCGAGTGTATTGGTATTGTGATGAAAAGTAGATTGAGATGGTTTGGGCATGTGGATAGGATGGGGGATGGTAATTGGGTGCAGAAAGTGAGAAGCGTTAATGTTGAGGCTGGGGTTGCTAGGGGTAGACCAGGAAAGACGTGGGACAAGGTCATTAAGTTTGACCTCAGGGTTAAGGGACTAAACAGGGAGGCTGCCATAGATCGAGTAGCATGGAGTGCTGCCATTAGGTGACCAAGGTTGGTGCATGCAAGCATCTTGGAGCCTTCAAAAATGAAAATGTATTATAACATGACTCGTGTATAATATGATATGAAATCAGACGCACTGTTGACAGGTAGGTTGCAAGGGTATGATAATGACAACCTCAGAGTCGTGCATCGCGACTACAGTGTTGGAATGCCTGCAGGTGAGATACAGTAGAGGATTTGATGATGTTTATATATTGATTGTTTTCTATGCTTAGGTGTGTTGTGTGTGTCCATCATGTAAGGGGTGTTGTGTATTGGCACAGGCTGCTGCTTTGAATTGTGTGCCCCTCATATCAAGGTAGTGTCAGATAGGGAGGACTTTAGTTTCAGAGTGTGAGTTGTTGTAGAGGTTCTGTAGTCTGTCTGGCTGGCCAGACTCATCAGCCATAGTCAAGCAATTGACCATTCATGGCAGTCCCATGCAGTTATCTGATGTTTTCTTGTAGGAAGGGGAATTGAATGGGAGTATTGTATCCTGTGGCATATAAGACGCATTATTTTTTCCCTTCAAATACACTGAAAGTCCCCATGCATCTTCAAAGATGAATGTCATGAGGTTAGACTAGAGTTAGTTCTGGCTGTGTTCAAAACAGTCACATATACAGGTAGTTATTTTATAAACTGCCTTTCATTGGTAAGGTATACAAGAAAAAAACAGTTATTTAAATTAAAACTTGATAAGTTTGAAAAATAAGGTGCACTTGAATGTTGACTCAGAAGATTCAGGATAAACTTCAAGGACAGCCACAACTCTTGTTTACCTACTGGCATTGCTGCCACCTGATGTCTGCTGGTGAATGTAAATGGACGTCCTCAATGCAAGCATGGATCTTTAGGACGAACAAGTGTTTACAACTTTTTTTTTGGCTTTTTTTTTTGTGTGTGATTTTATACTTTCTTTGCATGAATCATGCTAATACTTTACATTCAATCAAGTGACTCGAGGACAGACCCAGCTCTGTGTTTACATACTGACAGTGGTGCCAACTTGTGTCTGCTCATGAGTATAACTGAAATTCCTCAGTGCAAGTATGGATTTTTACGATGTACAAGTGTTTGTAACTTTCTGTTGGCCTTTATTTTTTGTAATTTTGTATTCACATTGCATGAGTCATGCAGATACTTTTCTTGAAATCAAGTGACTTGAGGACCAACCCAACTTTATTTTCACATGCTGCATTTCTGTGGGGCTTTTTTAAACAAGTCAAGGCCAGTCAAAGGTTTCTGGACCTACTTGATGCTTGCAAGAATGGATTTTAGACAAGTACCATTCTTAATGTGCTGCTATTGGCTGGAGGATCCAGTGGGCTGAGCCATGGCAGAATCAGTTGAGTTATGTAAACAGAAATTTGGATGATAATAAATCAAATTAGCTATAAATAGTATCGTTTTTAGTGTACGCAGTAGCTGTTTCTGTGTCATATAAAAAGAAAATATGACAGATCGCCAGTGTGTCGCTATTAGAATCATGACAGTGAGTTCTCATAACTTTTAACGCCTTGTCGCCTTTTGTTGATAAAGGCAAAAGTTTTGCCCCTGGGTAGAGTACTTAGGTTTTTGGAGCGTGTAGCACTTTATGATCGGATGCCCTTCGTGATGTCTACCAGTGACCCTTGGGTAGACATGAACCTCCGACCCTTCGGTCAGAGTGCTCAAACCCACTGAGCCACGGCTGCTACAACTAGCTAGGCGACAGGAGAGCACTGCCTCTCCTGGCATGGCAGCTTACCTGGGCATGGCACGAACTCACAACTCTTTGGTCTTAAGTCAGGCACTCTACCACTGAGCTACCATGCCCCAATTAAATGATAAAGAGAATGGAAATTTGTGGCCCAAGAATCGATCTCAGGTATTAGAAGGCAAACCGCACTCACCGGCGTCACACCGCAAACTCCCTGGGCCCCCGGCTGCATACTGCAGGACCCTTCCGGTGACGTCATCACTCGTGACTTAGCAGGTGTGTGTGCGTGCACACTCAGTAACAGCAATATGCACTAACACTCTCGCCCTCTCTTCTTAATTTGACAAAAGATTCAAAGGACAAAGCTGGATGGTCTGTTGGCGTCTGATACACACTGTGTATCCAATACATAGACTTTTGTGTGAGTATCAACACCTGATATGCACTATGCATCCAATACATAGACTTTTGTTTAATTACTATCAAGACCCAGTCTGTGGCCACATACAGATATGTGATGTCTCTTGAAGTATTATAATCCTTCTAGTCTCGGCTGACTGCTGCATGCATCCGCATGGTCGAGTATTATAATCCTTCTAGTCTCGGCTGACTGCTGCATGCATCCGCTTGGTCGAGGCACCTTTCTTGGTGAGACAATCAGCCAGTTGTTGTGATGTATCCACCCAAGATACTTCATCAATCTCCCCTCTCTCCAGCATGTCTTGTAATACAGCAATATCAATGCGCAATCTCCTGTCTTCTACGCTCCTACAGGAGTAAAGGGCATCCACCAGACTCTTGTTGTCGACGAAACACTTTATATTGATCTTTCCACATCCAGAGACCTCACGCAATATTTTGGCGAAATATAGAGCAGTCTCAGCACATTCAAGCAGCACCAACGCTTCAGCAGATAAGGTAGATTTGACGACCCTCCTGATCTTTCTTGTCTGCCAGAATATAGGACATCTTGCCTCACTAGCATCTCATAGGAAGATCACAAAACCTTCCTGAGACCCATTGCCTACAAGGTTGGCAAATGAGGCATCTGAAAAGCTCTCTATATGACAGTCCTCGATCGGCCCCATTCTTGGAATGTATAGCTTCATGTTGTCAGTCTTCACCCTTGAGATCACCTTATTGAGTCTAAGCAAATCCACCACGGTAGCTCGGTTGCAAGTCACATTCAACTCATACACATCAAAGGCAATAACTGGCCGAATGTGTGTGGCAGTCCAGTTGAGTTGCCCAATTAATGCTCGGTACTCCGTTTTCTCAGACTCAGACAGCTCCCCTGATTTTACTGCTGCATGATGTCTGCTCAGCGTGACTGGTTTCAAAGATGAAGCATACTGGAACTGGTCGAGCGTTATGCTGCCATCGATGTTGGAGATGATATTGAGACCAACGTATTTGAAAGCTTTTGATTCTGAACTGCCGATGAGGAATATTTGACTCAATCGGTTTATCACTTGCGGCTCGAACTTAGGTGTACCAGCCCAAAGGAAGTCGTCGACATAAATGCATACAATGCCTTCAACTTTGCCACTATTGCTCCAAGAGAACAGCACTGAATCCAGTGATGACACTTTAGCTCCGAGACTCAACAATTGATCTTTTACGCGCAGATACCAATGCCTAGCAGCATCACAAAGGCCATAAACAGTTTTCTTTAGTCTCCATAACTTACCATTTGCATGTTCAGGCGGAGGACATAAATGAACAACTCTCTCAATGTCGTTACCTTGCAAGTAGGCAGCTTTCACGTCCATAGTGTGACAGTCCCACTGGTTGGTGGAGGCCAAAGAAAGTGCCAAACGCATTGCTTCTTTTGAACAAGTAGGCAAGTCTTTTCGGAGATCCACTGTGTCTTCCTCACATCCTCTGGCGACTAAGCGGGCTTTAACAATAGGCTTTCCATTTTTCAGTTTTTCCGTCACAACCCATCGAACCATTATGACACCTTGCCCAATATCATCTACTTCCTCATACACATCATTATTCTGCCAGTTTGTTACTTCGTTTTCCTTAGCGCATAATATGGCCTGAAGATGATGAATTCAAACTAATGATAGTTCCACAAATTGTGACCTGGTCACTTCCAAAGTTAATCAACAATTTTGCCTTTTTCATGGAACGTTTACTCAGCAGCAAGGGAATATTGCAGTTCACAACATCTGTCACGATGGTTGCACACATATTTCCAATGTAGCAGGGCAGAGTAACACGTTTGAGGGAAGAAACTGTGACACCATCAGCAAAAGTAAACGTTGAGGATGACACTTCTTCTCTTACAGCTTCACGTTTGTAATCAGTGAGCTCACTTAGATAGCAATTGATCCATTCAACTCCACATACAGTTGTAGAACACCCTGTGTCTAGAACCGCACATCCCTTAGATTCTTCTTCTAGAGTCTGTAATTTACCTCTATTAGCGACATCATCTGCATAGCCCATAAATAACGACAGATGCACTGTTTCAGAATTTTCTTCTCGACTGCCATCATTTTTGTATGCATCCGGACAGTCACGTGCCCAATGAAATCTAGAATCACATACAAAACACCTCGATACCTTTCCGTCAGACCCAAGTGGGTTCTGCCCCCTGCCGGTGGATGAGCGTTGGGGAATTCTAGCAGATACGGTTGAATATCGGCCACCACCACGACCTCATTCACATACTGCACCACCCCGCAACATTCTCCGTCCTCGTCGAGTACCTCTAACATAAATCGTTTCCTCACCCCCAACATCGTCACTCCAGAATACCAATTTTCCCTTCACCTCCTTGGCAGACACCGATGCATCGTTCTGCCCGCCAATTTCACCAGTAAAAATACGATTCACAGCAGATTTCATGTATTTGTATGTCACCTCAGTTATCGCGGACATCACTAGTTGTTGCTCACTGTCTGAAAGTTTGCATGCAGCTAAGAGCATATAAGCCATCACAGAATTTGGCAGTGCCATGTCCTGCTTCGTAAATTTGAAATAAACATGCTCAAATTCTGCCACGAACTTACGAATGTTCATATCACCGGCTCTTCTAAGTTGTACAATTCATGAAGAGCTGCAAATTGCCGACGTCCTTTGTCCACGAGAAATAAACTGTCTAGTTTTTTCAGCAAGGTCTGAACACCATTCTCTTGTTTCAGTTCAGCCGCATCAATTTCCGAAGAAGCCACCCTCGCTCTTCCAGACAATGACAAGTGAATAGCTAAGGCTTGCTTCTCTTTCAGTAAATCCGGCAGTTCGCACCAAATGTTGATGTCTTTCTTCCAACTCTCATAAGCAGAATCATTTTCAAGTCTTGGAGGCCACTTAGTTGAGCAAGACTCCATTATGTCTAATTACACTTTGCTACCAGTATTAGAAGGCAAACTGCACTCACCGGCCTCACACTGCAAACTCTCCGGGCCCCCGGCTGCATACAGCAGGACCCTTCCGGTGACGTCATCACTCGTGACTTAGCAGGTGTGT
>JAGKTI010021885.1:0-15519 GCA_018397915.1 Birgus latro | reverse complement strand
TGTGTGTGTGTGTGTGTGTGTGTGTGTGTGTGTGTGTGTGTGTGTGTATCACCTCTCACGCCACTCCCTTCTTCCCCTCCGTCATCTACCCCCCTCAACCCGTGGCCTGTGTGTCTGTGTGTGTGTGTGACTGGCAGTGAATGCGTGACAGAGGCTGGGGCACGCAACACCACGCTTCATAACCATACAGCGCAGAAGGGGGTCTCATTCACACACACACACACACACACACACACACACACACACGCACAAACATACACACATACCTACAAGCAAAACACAAACACAAACACACACATGCAAACACATGTAGATATATATACACAAATATATACATACATACGAGCACATTCACACATGTAAATAAACAAACAAATGAAACCAGCAAAATTAAGAAGAGGACTAATGATGCGTGGATACAGCGTGAGGGCAAGCAGTTTAATCTATTAGTCTCTTGTCAGGCGCCTAATCCCAGAGTTCATCTAGAGTGCATATAACATAAGCACCCACCACAGCTCCCTCTCGCAACACCAAGATCCGTATTTTCGTTAAGAAGGCTCCGTACAACCTCTTCCTTAGCCATTTATTTTCCAGACTACTCATTAATACCCTCTTCTTTGCTTCTTATATCCTTTTAATGTCGAGATAGTATGCGCGAATAACACAGAATAGAATAACGGAGCAGAATAAAAAAATTACCCGGTATGGAAGAGGTGTTAGTAAGATTAATAACCTCACAAGAATGGCGTCCCACATATACTCCTCAGCATTGCTCCACCACTTTGTTCTCTGATTGTCGCTCCTCACTTTCCCATCAATTTTGCTTCCGTAACCCAAGCAATAAAATTTCCCTACAAAAAAGTGATAATATTTCCACAATTACAAGCTCAGATTACCATGCAAACTACCGAGCTACAAATGGACATAACCGGGGCAGTCAGCAGGCCACCAGCACCTACGCCAACACACAAACGCACCGTAAAAAAGGGCATAAAAACTTCCCAGCCTCAGTAAAACTCTACATTAACGCCACCAAATATTCCAGTTATACGCACGACAGCCAACCTTGTGTGTGTGTGTGCGTGTGTGTGTGTGTGTGTGTGTGTGTGTGTGTGTGTGTGTGTGTGAATAGGAAGGGTGGCGTTCTATGTGTGTGCAGGTGTGCCTACGTGTACCCTCTTTCACACCTGTCCTGCTACTTTGGCTATACAGAAGCGAATCTTTTCACATTTTCTGCTTTTTTGAAGGGTCGACTTTAAGTTTACTTTCCACTATATATTTCTTGTTAATTCTGAAGTGTACAGTGAAATCTGCAAAACCTTACCATGTGAATATGGAAATGCGTCGTGTTGTGTACTTATGTTGCCCCCCCCCCACACACACGTAAATTCTTTTCAAAAATTTCGGTATTAGAAGCCAGAACAAGGAACAGGCATATACAAATGAGTTGAGCATTGCTGATATTTCGCTGCCTCTTCATTCATGCTTGCACCGTCAACCTCCAACACATCCATGCAACACAACCCGAGGGAGGAAAAGAGAAGACAAACCTAACCCAGACCGCAACCTCACCTCTGCCCTCTCATGCACCAAGTTCCATAATCGCACACTCATGAAACACCGCCCCCTGCCTGCCCCACCTCTGCCTCACCGTAGCCCCTGACGCATTTCTGCCTTTCCCCTGATTCTACTCACCTCTGTCTCACTTCTCTTTCACCCTTGCCTCACCCCTGACGAGCTCCTGCCTTATCTCTACCTTCCCCTGCCTCAGCTCCTCCCTCACCCTTTGACCCGCCTCTGCCGCAGCCGTCTCTCCCCACTTTCTCTCCTGTCATATCTCTAACTCTTTCCTCTCTCTCGGTTCTTGGTTAATCCTTTGCTTATTTATTCGTAACCCTTAGCTTACTCCTCCTTACCCTGAACCTCCTCTACCGCGTCCCTGTTTCACTTCCAACTCATTTCAACCCACATCTTCTCTTAAATATAACTCCTCCATTACTCTTTCCTCACCCTTGTTATGCACTCCCCTCACCCTTGTCCCAGTCCTGCTTCTCCCTTGCTTCACCCTTACCCCACCGTTGCCTCACCTAGTCTCATATGTGAATCAGGGTACGAATGTGGGAGGCAGGGAGGGAGGGGGCAGAGAGGAAGGGGCTGTTGAAGGGCGTGGCTAGCAGGTGTGTGTGTAACCATTAAGAAATCGTTATCGAAACTGGAAAAGAAAAAAACGAATGCCAGTGTGGGTTAAATGTATCAGTGTACGAAAGAGAGGATATGAATGAGGAAAATATCATTCATACATCCTTCAGTTGTGTATGGTGACTTAAATTATATTGTAGTTAAGGAAAATTTGCAAATTGTGCAAAAGGCAATGGGTTTAGCTGAACTATGAGGTTCATTTCAGAATGAACGACAAAAAAGACTGGAGAATGAGCGAAGATTTTTCTGAATGTGAAGGGAGTAAAACTGGTAACACATACAGAGGGTGATGAAAGGAAAAACGTGTATGGGAGCTGCACGAGAAATAGGGGAAAAGAAAGGAATGAAAGAAATACAAAAGAAGTGAAAAATAAAAGAGAGGGGGACATCTGGGTTCACAGGTCGCGGATTCATTTTTATTTTCATATTTTTCTCACCCGGTCACGCACATGTCGCCACGCACACACGAACCTGCACAAGACTCAGCCGCAGACGTATACGCACACAGGTACACATATAATTCTACCCGCACATACATAATATGCATGCAAAATCTGCACAAAAATACACACAGGTATCCATCAAACACGTTAATCATCACATACTCGTGCAAAGATACGTATATGCTTGTAAACAGATATGAATGCATTATATGTATGTATGTACGTATTTCTCTTTGTCTTTATATCCATTCACGCTGACATTAGTAGCGAATGAGGGAGAGTGTGGGAGGAAAGTACGGAGGGGGAGAGAGGGATTATGAAAAGAGAGGAAAAGTAGTTGAGAGAAGCCGGAAGAGGGAAGAATGGTGGAGAGAGGAAGAGAGTATGAAACTGTGGGACACACGCAAAAAATATCCTAATAACTGAAAGAATATTTAAGAAACGTATTAATGACGAATGAAAACGCGCTGAAGAAATGCATAATAAGCACACAATGGAAGGCACAAATTTATCCTTTAACCCCTCACTCCGATGGTGTATCAACTTAGCATATTCGTGTTACCTCCAGACGATTTTACTCAGCATAGGAAAGACCTTTCATACTGCAGGGATTAGTGAACTCTACACCTAACCTTTCAAGATCATAAAATCTCTCCAGATCTAAATAAAATCGTCTGCAGATAGCAGACGTCTTCGGGCTATAGGGGTTATTGAGGTACAGAGCTGAGAGGGACGGGAAAGGAAGTATGGAGAAACAGAGATGGGAGGATTTCTTTCAAGCGGCTAAATTGTCTGGTGATACTCTGAATAAACTACACTTGTGCGTCCACAGCAACGAACGAGGCAAGACAGGTAGGCTAAAGAGAGACCAAGAATGCATAAACAGAGAGAAGATTAAAGTGGTTTGGAGAAAAGTGGTCTAGAGGGAAGCGGAATGTTAATAATGAAAATGGGAAAGACTGGTGTGGGAGAAGGCGGAAGGGATAGACAAGAAGGAAGTAGGAGACTGAATACGTTGCAGGCAAAGCAGTAGAGAGTAAAAGCTAGAAAGAAGGGAGAAATATCGAATTTGTCAAGGGAAAAGAATTTTAAAATAAAATGTCAAAATGAAAACAAGGGTGCGTCAATCGAGACCACGAACTGGTGTAAGTGCTGAATATTTAACTTTGCCATATGACCTTAACCTTCGAAACATTGCTCTCAAAATCGAATACTTCATTCTTGTCTAACTCTTAATCCTTCCACCATTTTTGGTTCAAATTAGATCATATTTGTTCGAGTTGATTTTGCCTAGTGAAATTGACCTTTTTGTGACCATGACCTTTGTTCTCAAAAGTCCAACGTCTTATCCTTGTTTTAATCTGAACCGTTCCTCAGAGTTTAGTTTACATTAGACAAAAACCTTTTAAGTTGACCTTGCCAAGTGAACTTGACCTTTGACCTACTGTTTTCAATAACAAAATGCGAACCTTCTGATAATTTTCAGCTCACCTGCCAAGTTTAATCACAAAAATTTAAAAGCTGTTTTTATCATTTCATTCACACAAAAACACAAGGGTTGAACTTTGACTTTGTCCTGTGACCTTGAGCTTAGACTAATTGCTCTGAAAGTTGAATCCCTTCGCTCTTGCTTGAACTTTAACATTTCTGCCAAGTTTGGTTCATATTAAATCAAAACTGTTTGAGTTTACCTTACCCAGTGACCTTGCTCTTTGACTTTTTGTTCTGAAAAACAATGGACCTAGTCCTTGGCGGACCCTCAGTCCTTTTACGATATTTGGTAAAAATAAGATGACTTATTTTGACAAAACACACACACACACACACACACACACACACACACACACACAGGTTGACCTTTGACCTTACCCTGAAACCTTGGCCGTTACCTACATGTTCTCGAAACAAAATTAGGTTATTGTTGCCTTACCCTCAATTTTCCCCAGGTTTGGCCTAAATTGAATGAAAACCGCTCAAGCTGAATTTGCCAAGTCAGATTTTGATGTTGCCCTGTGACCTTATCCTTGACATTGCTTTAAAAAGCAATGGGTTTACTCATACTCTACCCTTCACCGAGGCGTCCCGTCGACGTATGGGTACATCGCAACGTTTTGTCACAGCTAGACCCATGACGTACGGGTACATAGCGCAATTGCAAGGGTCATAATTTGCACAATTTTCAAGTTTCATGGGTGATTTTTGGTAAGCATATGTGGGAGACCTTCCTCTATCTGCTGTCAAGTGGGGATACTGCCTGGCCCCACCTGACCCTCCCCTCCCCCTTCCCCCCCACACTCGGCAATTCATCTGTTAGCAGTGCCCTGACCAGTAAAGACATGTTGCCCCACGGTCTCTCCAATGAAATTCACAGTGAAAGTGATTCCTGAGGTGGAGGACAGAGAAATAAAGGAGCTAGAGCAAGAAACAAACAGAAATGATGAGGTGGTAATGTCGTAAAGGAAGGTGCCATATGTGGATGTGTTTGGTGACTGAACAATGCTTCTATTGCCTATATAAATGTGTGAAACCAATATAGTCTTGTACTACACATAAATTCGTACCAAATAAATAAATAAATACGCAATTTAAAGTGACGTGAATTAGTTAACCCTTCCATAGTTCGTTTTCTTTAGCCAGGTACCCTGAGATAGAGGGAAAACGTGTCTTACTCATCACCTGTAGCACCATTTATAGCCTCAGGAGGGCGATTTCTCTATGAATTCTCGATGTTTCTCACCAAAAGCGAAGGTTTGAGCCCCCCCCAAAAAAAATTCCGAAATTGCTCGGGACTGGGGGGTATCGGAGGTGGGAAATCGGTCGGGATGTGATGGGTTAATGTCGGGTAAATACTAAGTTATATTTTATATGTGCGCACGCGCACAGATCAAAACATAAGTACCTATCTTGCTTTGCGAGTTGCGGGTGTTATAACATGAAGAGGACCATAAATCAAGAAAATGACCACAGCTAGAAAAAATAAATATTAAAAAGGAAAAAGCAGCAAATCACTCTATGTAAATTAGTCGGGACGGGACAGACTAAAACGTCAAGGTGTGGAATAAGGTAAAATGGATCGTTGCGTAGAGGTACAGGGTTGGAGAGAATGAGGCAGGTGGAAAGAGACAGGACACAGTGAGGTAGGGTGAAGTGGGGTAGGACACTGCGAGGTAGGATGAAGTTGGGATAAGGTAGTGATAAGACAAGGGAGAAAGGGTGAAATGAATAGAAAGAGCTAGCTACGGTGGAATGAGAGACAGGTGAAGTGCTGCAAAAAAATATTGGTGAGGGTGATGAGGCAGAACAGAATGAGGTAAAGTGGAACAAGGCAGGACAAAGAGTGTGGCAGAAATAAGTGTGGATGAAGAGGACAGAGATGGAGTGACGCTGAAAATAGTGTTGATGAGGGTAATGATGCATAATAGAGCGATTTAGGAAAATAATAAGTAAAGTGAAATTAGACAACATGGAACGAAGTAGGGTAAAGCGAGGCAAGAAAGAGTGAAGTAATGTAGAGTGAGGCAGGATAAAGTGTGGTACGGTTGAACGATGCAAGAATGAATGTTAGGCTGGAATGAGCCAGGACAGAATGAGACAGGGAGGAATGAGACAGACTGAAACGAGGTAGGCGTCACTTAGCCAGAATAGAGTGCATTACTCTAGAGTGAAACAGGAAAGAGTGAGGTACGGAGAAATGAGGCAGATCGAGGAGACAGGTAGGCTGCACTGAAGCAGGATAGTGAGGTTAGTGTAGATGGAAAATGCATTAGTGAGGTTGAGTGAGGCGGAAGAGAGTGTGTGTGTGTGTGTGTGGGTGGGGATGAAGTGAGGTAAGGCTAGGTGGGGGGGGGGAGCGACATATAAAGGGACGTCTATACAGGCAGCAGCACAGACCAAACACTGTGCCAATACAGAGGGCGGACGCAGCTGGGCGGGTTCCCACTGGCAGCAGGGAGGGAGTATGCACATCCAAACTACTGCACCATCACCACCACTACACCTTCACTGTCACCATTGCACCATCATCTTTGGTGGTAGCTGCTGAAGATCATCATCCATTCACTTGATGTTGTGTTACCTACATTTTCCTTCATCTTTATCATTACTCTTCTATTTCTCTCCTTCTCTCTCTCTATTTCCCCACCCTTCCTGTCACTTTTTATAACTGTTCTTTGCATTTCAGATGGCTGTACATTGAGTGACGAGCTTGATGATTTCCATAACCCAGGAAACCATTTACAACGCTGAGTGGTAACCATATAACCCGATAACGGGGTGATGTGGATCCTGCTATTATGTCTCTGTTAACTGGGGCAAATGCGGCGTCCATCCAGGATCGTAACCTGCACACTCTTTCCCCCGCTTTGCTGTGAAGAGATGATATGTACCACAAAGGAATATCAGTTCAGTGCAAGAATCGGCCATCCAGGAACCTTGTTTGCCTGTGGCTAATAAGTTTGCTTAGCCAGATAGACTGGGATACTCGACAATAACAGTCCACCACCACTACATTATTATTTCCATCACTTCACCTTCACCACCACCACAACTCCCTCATCACCACCACTAACCCATGATCACCACCACTACACTCTTAACACAAGCAGATCCCCAGCAATGCCACTACCTCTACCCTCACCCAACCCCTCAAATAGTTCTATCTCTACTATTGTTATTACAATTTTCTATGACATGCAGTGGGCCTCTCGTAAAATCAGTTAAAGATATCAAAGCTGTCTCCTGCTCTGATCAAGCTTCGATCTCACGACCTTTCGTTTAGCAGTCTAATTCAGTATAGCTTGACATCACTTATCGTGAAATTTGCGGTGTCGTTCCTCTGTGCAGCTGTATGGAAGCTCGAGCCATACACCAAAAAGTGCCCGAAGTAGCACTGCAATGCACCTGACTGACACATTTGTACTTTATGAATGGAAATCGCAGAGCTTCATTGAAAAATCTGTAATGCACTCTGAGTATCGTCTTGCATGTCCATGATATCAATGAAGGATTATAAAAGTCATCTTTACTAAACACTCGTATAGTTATTTCTCTAGGGAAACTTGTAGTTCTGAACCTGGAGAGAGTAAAAATCTTGATTTTTCTAGGCATAAAATTGCCCCCCCTATTCAGTTTTTAATACTTAGATTTTTGTAGTTATGCAGTGCAGTACAGAATAATACATGCCTAGCTTCACTATAGACTGTGAATCATGATAATTCATGAAGGGAAGATCGAAAAGTGTTGGTTGTAATAAAAATTTTCTAATTCGAACTTTATTCATATGGAAGCAATTGATGCTGCCAAACCTCGTCCCTTTCCTTCACAAACTAGTGGGGAGGGCAGGAAAGAAGTTACCATTACAGCACTGTTCTGTAGGTGGCAGGAAGGCAGGAATGAAATGAAGATATAATCAAACTAAAGGTTTTTAGTGAATTAAGATTGTGGTATCAGTTTTGTAAATACTGGCCGCTGTAGTATCACTTTCAAATACAACAGACTTTTTATTTTTTATTTTTTTTTATTCCACGATCACTTTTCGACCTGGCTCGGTCAACTTTTATCCAACTCTGTAGCAATGGCCTGTCGCACATTCCTGTCAAAAACAAAGGGTCAACCCCATGGTTGTCCCAGTGCCCCTGCACCAAATTTGGGTAGAGTCAGATAAAAACTCATTCATTTATTATGTTAATACACACACACACACACACACACACACACACACACACACACACACACCGCTCGCTGGCTCAGTGGTAACGTTCTCGCTTGCCATCTGGTAGACGGGAGTTCGCGCCTCGCTCAGGTTGCGAAAAGTTTCACTGACGAAGTGGGTGGTTACTGTCCCCCTTGAGCAAGGGGATGGGTGTGTGGGTGTGTGGAGGTCACAGCCTTGCCCTTAGATTGGACTATATGAGCTCTCAGCTCCCTTCCGGGAGTGTAAAAGCTGACGATCACGACCATCAAGTGATCCTGACCGACCCGGTGAGTTACACACACACACACACACACACACACACACACACACACACAGACGCACACACACACACACACACACACACACACACACACACACACACACAGGTCGAGTGCAAATAACAGCCAAAATAACTCTGCGAGAGCACTGTAATATTAACGAGGAAGCAGTCAGAATGTCCACCAGCCTCACCCACCATTTCGTCAAAGAGCAGAGCATTAAACTTTGTCCTGAGACCTTCACATTCGTCCATTCCTTAAAGGTCAAAATAAAAATTAAATGGTAAAGTCAACTCATACATTTCTGATCCGATTTGGATTAAACTTGGCGGATGGGTTAAGAGTCAGTCTTGAAAAAAGACTGAATAAAGCTGATCCTCTTAGCTTTCACTAAGTTTAGTCCACATAAGATCAAAGATGAGTTATTATGTTTACATACGGACACTTGGGTAGAGCTTTGACCTTGCTCTGTGACTTTGACCTTTGACTTATTATTCAGAAAGTCACAAAACACTTCCACCAAGTGGTCTAAATCGGATGAACACCGCTTATCTTTATAAATCGAATGAAAACTATTGATCTTGTTTGGTCAGAATTTCCCCTAGCCCGGTGACCTTGACTTATTTTAAAAAAAAATTAGGTCAGCCGTTTGGGTGACCCTCAACCCTTCCACTAAGTTTGGTTAATCTCTGACACACACACACACGACACCCGCTCTCACTTTGCGAGAGAGGGTGAAATTATAACCTATTTATACTATGCCGCGACTAATGAAGGACTAGGTAACAATATATATCATACATACTTCCCAGGATATACCACCACTGCAGCCACCTATTGTTTTTTCATCATCCTTTCCAGCCATACCTGAATCTGTCATCCATTTCTGACAGCACTGTTGGCCAAATATTTACACCAGCGTTCGTTCCTCCAACACCAACAAGAGTCGTATTCTCATCAGCTTCATAGGCTCTGTAACATCCATTCCTTAGCGACTTATTTTGCTTATTACATTTAACTATTAATTTACTGAGTTTTACATATTGCACAAATAAAATACGAGACTACTAGCGTGCGTACGGCGTTAGTGGGCCTCCTAATCTGACGATGATTCAGATCCGTGGTTCGTATTTTAGTACGTCAAGGAAGCTCTCTAACTCATTTTTCTAACTAGTATAAGTTTATGTTGAATCCTTTCATATTTTGCTGTGTTATCATTGTAAATTATGTCTATATTGTGACGATATAAATAACATAAAAGGGAATGCTAAGGTATAATAAGCTGAAGATATCGTTAGGGAAGATGTGCTAAAAAGCGTCCAAGTTGACGATCATACGGGTCAAAGACTATTGACCATTTCACAGGCCTCACTCATCGCCATCACCCTCACTGCCATCATCACCTCATTGTTTGCTCTCCACACACCACATCAACCCTTTCAGTGCCATGACGTGTTTTCCTGTTGGTATCTGGCTAACGCAACATGATTTTATTTAGCACACTCAGTTATCATATCGACGATGTTAAAATCAACCTCCATTAATCCCTTCAGTGTGATTATTTCTTTTTCCTCTTAATTACTGCCACCATCGGATGGTTTTATTCAACTTAGGAGGGAACCTTTGTACTAAAGTGGTTCCAGAAATACAGATTAATGACGTTAGGCATCAAGTAATTGCTGCCAATAACAGGATGTGTGACCGCAGTCAACAACATAATGACCATGACTCCATAGCCAATGAAAAATGACAAGTCAGTGTGAATTTAGTGTTACACTGTTTTTGTGTTACCTTTCTAGATGCTACAATAATGGGAAGCAACTCCAACATTATAAAAGCTGCGAGAGATAATGGCAGGATTTGGTCAGTACCTGGTAGTGTGAACGTTGCAGTTCTGTACACACGAAACATGAAGTAGCGAAATTATCTCTCAATTTACTGCTATATTTTTAGTAACCATTCTTAATAGAGGTCATATTAACCAAGATTGGTATTCTCTTATAGCATACTTCCTTATATACTATGAAGAATGCAGATAAGTTGTACAATCAGAAAGAATAATGATCAAATCGGTTGTGTTATCCTCACGCACTCTCTCTCCCCCCCGTACTCCCACCAACGTAACTGCTCCTCCGCGCTGATCATTACCACCACCATCACCCAGTATTACATACCTCTACCTTGATATCTGAGCCCTCATTATCAAGTGAATATTTACGATCAATTACATGCAACTTATCACCCCGGAGGCAGCATTACCAAACGCTGAACACTCTATGTGCCCGTAATTTGAAGCTCTCTAGGATACACGTGATGGCTTTTTAACATCTGCTGCCCTGAACGTTCATAAAGTAACTAGGTTGGCGTTTGTGTTCTCTCAGTGTATCAATAGTTGATCTAGCAGAGGAACAGATCTACCTGTTGGTTTGCAGCCTAACACCTCATCATGAAAGAGGTCGTTCCAAGTGACTACAGGGTATTTCTATTCCTATTCAGCAATAGTCCCTTCTCCCACAACCTTCTCCCCAAATGGTTTTTATTATGCATTGCGTTGATTCCCGACGTTAATATCTGAGGGAGTGTCAGGATAAATATTTGTATTTAATAAGCATCGTAGAAAGTAAATAAGTTTTCAAGTACTGAAAATCAACTAGCTGTACACTTATTCCAACGGCAGTTTTTTAGATTACCTACTAACTCCTCAAAGCCATGGATAAACATGAATTGTTGTTTTTTTTAAGTACCGTAATGATGAACAATCTGAATGAACTAAGTAAGCAATCATTTCAACCACTTCAGAGCGAGGACACACCTCAGTAATATTCTGGCTAATGCATGATGATTTTGTCTGTACAGAGACCCCTCCGAGTGAAAGGGTCAATCTGCCTAACATTCTTCATACCAGTCTTTTATTAAGCTATTATATTACTTATAAATCTGCTGTGCACTAGAATAGGAAGCCCCAATCCCGCTTTTTTTTTTTTTCTGACAAAAACCCCTAGTTTCTTTTATTCAGCTGATGTCCAAGTGTCGCCAAAGAAAGGGGTTGATATGACCTGCAAAAACGAACGCTCCTCATTATCTGATCGAACTTAGGTAACGAGATTGTCATTAAGCTGCAAGACTGGCCCAGTGCCGTCAACTAAGATCTCTCTGACCATTTTTCTACTCCAGTGACAGTGAGTGCAGTCTTCGTACAGACCAGTGGTGTTTTGTCTTTCTTCGTGTGACAAAAAATTAGTCTTCAGAACTTGCACCGTATCTTCATTAACAGGTCGACGTAAAAGATTTATTATTTACAATGGTCAGTAACGATCTACTATACAGTCAAAAACAAATTAACACTTAGGCACCTGTGACTCACTCAGCTGAATAAAAATCATCTGGTGTTACGTGGCATACAGTACTAACATTGTCCTGAGCATGGGCGTCTTAAAATCCCGAATAATGGTCACAATTCAAATACAGTTATCGTGCTATATTTTTATCCTCAGTAGTGAAAATAAAAATAATCATCAATTCTAAAACGTCAGCAAAATTTAGTACCGAATGAACACCACTTAGCACAATCCTCCGTCCTGGAATAAAGGTAATTATGTCATGATATAATAATGAACCTATGCAGTAAGATAACGCCTGCTGTTACTACTTTCTTGCTACCTCCTGACGAAATTATTTAACTTTTGAGATGCCTCTTGTGGTGAAAGGCTTTGGGGGGGAGGGGCAGTATGTAGCCCCTCCAGTCTCAAACTCTTTCATGAGCTGAGTAAAGACTTCTGGGATTACAAAATGATAAAAAAAAAAAAGAGACAGTTTTGGAATGGAAGTGAGAGAATTGCATTCTTTTATATGAAGTCGATTTATGCCTGTCGACTGCACAAGAGTCATTAAGGCAGATAACCAATATGGACTTAAGATCGAAATTGGAAGAGTTTCTCGATGTCTTTCTCCTTTCTTTTTAACATGACATACTGTATTCTTCAGTAGCAACAACAATTAAGTTTCATCACTGAAAACAAGTCTCGTAAAATGCTCCTTACTAGCAAGACACCACAGCACGTCAAGGTGAAGTGGGTCTAGGTGAAGTGAAGCTAGATTGTGTCAAGGTGAAGTGCATTACGTAAAATGCGTCCACGTGAAAGCAAAGTGTGTCTAGACAGAGTACCTGTAATTAAGTGTGCGAGGGTAAACTCTGATAGAGTGCATTTCGATAGTATTCGACCAGGTAAAGCGCACTGAAGTAAGTAAAATGTATTTAAGTAAAGAGTTTGTAACTAAAGTGCATTTAGGTATAGTGAATCTAAGTAAAGTGTGTCCAGTTAAAATGCTAAAAGGTAACGTGAGTAAAGTGAATCTACGTAAAGAGTCTCTAGATTACAGGTATCTAAGTAAAGAGCGTCTCGGTAAAATGCCTCCAGGGAAAGTGTCAAAGAAAACGTGACTCACTGAAGTGCGTCTGGGTAAAGTGCTAGAAAAAGTGTCTGAGAAAATGCATCAAGGTAAGGAGCACCGGAGCAATGTGCGTGTAGGAAGAAATCATCAAGGTAAAAATGTTTTGATGCAAAGTGTTTCTGGATAAAGTGCACCTACGTAAAATGAGTTTAGGTAGAAACGTATTGATGGAAAATATATCGGTGCAAAGCGCAGTTTGATATAGTGCTTCAAGGTAAAGTGCATCTGAGCAAAGTGTGTCCTAACAAAGATGCAGTAAAGTGCACTTCGGTAAAGTGCGTTAAGGTAAAGTGCATCTCGTTAACGTGGACACAAATAAAGTGAGCCTAGGTAAAGGGTGGCAAAGTGCATGTAGGTAAAGTGCATTTAGACAATATCTGTCAAGGTAAGGAGTTTCTAGGTAAAATGCATCTAAGTCTGTCTAGGTAAAGTTCATCCGTCTGGGTAAAATGCGTATAGGCAAAGTGAGTCTGGGTAAAGTGGTGCCGTAATACAGTTGGGGTGGCGTGATTATCGGGCCCCCCAACGTAGCGTGTGTCAGGCAACAACAATTTGCAGGCGGGGTCTGAATAAGTGAGACGGCTCGCTGCTGCTACTTAAGAGCACGTATTCTAGTTGGCTTAGCAGACTTCGTGGTACATCTTCCTTGGCGGTTCGTTTTATTACACTTTACATATTTCTTACCGATCCTTAGGTGTGAAAAAAGGTCATGATGATTATGAGGATGAATTTTCTCTTATATGTTACTTAAACGGGGTGGCTCTCTATATTTCTGTTGTTAAAGAACGGAGCTAAATGAACTTTGGTGTTTATTTTCTTCCCTTCACCACAAGTTATCCACATTCACACCGAGTTTTGAATGCGATCAAATTCAGTGTTTAAACATAATTAAATCTGGCTTTCTAAAAAGGCGATTTTTTTTTTTTCAATTTATCTTCCGGGATGGCTGCATTTTCCCTCATATGTTTTCTTTATGCTGATTGGTGTGTAAGTCATGTTTTGAAACTCTTTTCCCTTTGGATGTCCCCGCCAGGAAAAAAAAAAATGTGTTCAGTCAGAAAGAGAAAGAGAGAGAGAGAGAAGTCGCATATCAAGTATGGCATGATTAGCCTACTCGATTACTACAGTTGACCAACCGATGCCCACTCAGCACCGCCCGTGTGAGAGGGCAATTTTTACCTTCAGCATATGTTTCATTTACTTCAAATGTTTGGGAGTTTGTCAAATGCAGTAAATGATTGCCATAGACTAAAGTTTATAAGTATGGTGTTTCACTTAGATCAGCTCATTATTAACGAAAGTACCGTACTGTATTAGCGTTATTCTGGCCTGTCAGAGTAGGGAAGCACGGTATATTTTTGTTGTTATAAATTTGTGTTGCCGTTGGGAAAGAAGGCTTTGAAGCACATCTTCTTTACCAATTTATTTTGCATACACTTTATTCCCTACTTCATAAAGATAATTTTTCTTAATTTTTTTCTATTCCAAAGTGATTCTATTGCGCTCCAGAAAAACTTCAAACTATAGGTGTTACAGTCCTCGTTATTTACTACATTACGAGAGGTATTTCCTTTGCTTGGTATAATAATGCTGGGAAAACAATGAGAGAAAGACGTCCTTGTGCTGAGAGTACCAAATTTCTCACATAAGCTGTTGGTATCTTTTAATATCGTCTTAGATGTCTTAAGTAACATACGAAGGGTTAAACACAGTAAATCATTTGTTCATGGGGAATTAGAGAGTTGAAAAAAAAAACAATGCTAGCCTTAGTGTCCCTCATGTAGTTTATAGGCATTAATCTAAGCCTTCATTTCCATTCAGTAAGGAAAATCTACTACGATAATCCTTAAGTCAGTGAAGCATATGGTCCGGTGAGGTCATCCCATCCGGCCCCTCCTCTCACTGCAGTCGAGGTAAAACGCACCGGGGAGAGAATGTAACTGCTTACGTGAAATAGTTGTGGAACTATAATGGAGAATGAAATGGAAAATGTTTAATCCTATCAAGATAGTAGAGTCTTTTTTCTTTTTGTAGTGTATTCTTACTACTCCAGACGATTTCATCTAGTTTTGGATAACATCCTAATAGTGAAGAGGTTAATGAAATTTAGTCTGTATCTAACCCACCAGTTCGAAAAAATCTATATCTATATCTATATCTATATCTATCTATATAAAGTCTAATAAAATTACTGTAAAACACAAGAACAAAATATGAAGTATTCTGCATAAGAGGGAAGCTAAGGGCAAATTTTTTTTTTTTTTACCCCGTTAGTACGTTAAAATGATGTATTTCAGCTAACATCACATGATTTTCTTCATTTTACGGGATAGTATTGAGCCTTTAGAACTGGTTGAGGATCTGTTCCTACTCCCCTTGGGGCTAAGATGCGAGTGGATGAGTAAATTGGGAGTGTGTCGTCCTGTCTCGGCTACCTCCCTTTCCTTAGGGGGAG